>JABEVN020001271.1:0-25684 GCA_013146195.2 Codonopsis lanceolata
TTTTTTAGGGGGTACCCACAGTATTTTAATTTAAAAAAGAAAAAGAAAAAAGAAACTCCAACTATGAGATGGATGGTGGCTATTTAAGGACCATTACCTACCGATTTGTCCACGGCGTAATGTTTTCTAGTAATCAATATCCTAAAGATTATTTTCATTTTTGATGGTCATAGAACCCAAACTAATTAGATTCCCTTTACTTGGGTCCACTTCATATAATTGATCACATCTCATTATAATGGTCATTAATTGGTTAACACACCGCCCCATCTGCTACAACTAGCTAATTAGGTCACACATAATTGTAATTCATTTCATGTCGGTCTATAATAATCACATCTCATTAAAAAGACTCTAAGGGCAAAATAGGCATGACTTATTTTAGTCTTGTTTTCATTTTTTTTAGTCATAAAGTTTTGGTAGATATTTGGAAACAAAATCTTTATGAGTCATTTTTTTAAACAAAATATTCCTAAAGATTTTTGGTTGCATATTTGGAAACAATATAATTCCCTAGATTTTGTGGTTTCTTGGACCTAAATTCTAGGAGTTGTTTTTGGTAACAAAATCTTGTTATAAATCATAGTCAATCCGTAAACCTTGACTCCTTTGTTATTTGGTAATAAATTCCATGGATTTGGTAAGTTGTTAGTGTTACCTTAACACGAATTCTTTTCCTTGTTGTAGATGGATTGTTTTGCGTGTGTGTAGGACTTCGCTATGCTATAAATAAAGGAGATGGAATACGGGTTTTGGGCAGAGATTGAAAGAGAGAATACAAGCCATAAAAGCTGTGAGCAGAACAAGATTGTTCAGAACCAGATTCCAGTCCAGAAATGCAGCAGTCCGCATGAAGCTGTTGATGTTATAACATTGACAAAAACATTTGAATTCTGGAAAACTGTTTGTGCTTCCTGTTTCAGTTTTAGGAAGTTGTTTTTATTTCTTCCCACATTTTTTGTACACTGTTTTATATGGGGTTTTTGTTCTCCAAAACTTGTTGTCTTGTGAGAATATTTTTGTGTGTGATTTCACAATTGTTTTTGTTAAAAGATTATTATTTTTAGTGAAATATTTGTGGCCATGAGGCTAAATCTACAAGCATAGGCTTGTAGATTGTTTGGTAAACATTTGTGTTTAATTTTGTGCTTTATTATTAAGTCTTCCGCTGTTTTGTTATTTCTGGTCATTGTGACTTCCATTGTAGCTACATCGGCAGCTACATTGGAAACTACATTGGCTGCAATTTTTGGAGAATCCTAGCTACTTGTGTTCTTTCAATTGGTATCAGAGCCTCCTCTTGACGTCACTAAGAGAAGATTCTGGTTGTAGCCATGATGGATTCTCAATATGAGAATTTTATTCATCCTCCTACATTAACGAACATGAATTACTCAAATTGGAATGTTGAGGAATTTGATTTTGATGAAGAGTTAATAGCTCTTTTATCAACCAAGTTTAAAAATATTTTGAAAGCCAAAGAAAAAAATAGATTTTCATCTTCAAACTCCAAAACTGCTTTCAAACATGAGTATTTAAAGTTTGTTCCTAATGAAGACTACTTCCAAACATCTGAAAAAATATTTTACCAACCCTTTGCTAAACAGTCTACATCAAGTGATAAAAATATTGATTCTATTCGATGTAGGGCTTGTCAAGAGTTTGGTCATTTTGCTAATCAATGTGTTAATATTTTGCGTAAAATATATTTGCTAGTTTTTGGTGATCTTGAGACAAATGCACAAGTTTGAACACGCATCGAAACCGTGAACTCAGACGACCACGAATATCCAGGAAGTTCAGCGGATGTGATTCCGAATGTAGCTACATTGGAAGTCACATTGGACAGAAACTTGGCAGATGCAGGAACAGACTCTGAACAAGCTGAAAATCAGTCCATGACTGATCATGAACATGACATTCCAAGAAAAATCCAGAAAGTGCATCTCACTTCACAAATCATAGGTAATGTGCATGATGGAATGTCAACAAGGAAGAAAGGTAAGGTAGACTATAGGAAACTTGCTTGCCTATCCACTCTTGAGTGTGAAGATATCCATGTCTCATGTTTTGTAGAACTTGATCAATTTTCGAAAAATAATTTGGGTTCTTGGTTTAGTAAAAAACATAACTGTGTTGAGACAACTTTTATGAGCCAAATGATCAAAGATTATGGGCTTCACATTGATGTGTAACTATGTATTGTGATAACACCTATGCAATTAGTATAGCAAAAAATCCAGTTCAACACTCTAAAACAAAGCACATTGATATAAGACACCACTTTATTAGAGACATGGTTGAACAAGAGATTATTTGCACTGAACATGTTGGGACAAAAAATCGATTGGCTGATATATTTGCTAAGAGTCTTGATTTTGAGAGATTTTTCAATCTTTGGAAATCTCTTATGTTTTGTGTGCCATATGATTTTACACTTGTTAATTATAAAAAAAATTAGGCATGATTGCATTTTGTCTTTAGAGGACACTCTAGATCATTGTTTCACATGTATGTGCCTCTTGTGGTTGCTTGAGAATTTCATTTAAAATCTGTTGTGATTTCATTGTTCTGATTCTCCTCACTCTCTCCCTAAAATATTATTGCACTTGAAAAATCTTAAGCCCACAAAGGAAAGAGCTACCTTTTGAAATTTTTGGGATGCTGCAATTTATCAAGGGACTATGGAACTTAGGTTCTTATGGGTTGATCTTGAGAAAATTGACTCTCCTTAATAGAAAAAGTGTGAAAGCTACCTAACGGAAAAGAGCTACCTATGAACAAGGTTGTGGCACCTTTCTTTTGGGACTATGAATCCTCGGATTTCATGGGTTGATCAAAAAGTAAAGTGGCTACCCTTGGTAAATAGTGTGAAAGGTTCCAAGTGGCATGTTTTTATAGCTTGAAATAAAGTAGAGCTATATTCATAGGGAAATAATGTACCTATGGATTTTTGTTGTGAAAAATTTACGATCTTGGGAGAGAAATCTGGTTGAGAAAACAAAACAAAAAACAAAAACAAAAAAAAATGCAAAATTGAAAATAAAATCACAATTTTGGCGAATGCTTCTCCCAATGCAGCTACTTTAGGAACTACATCCTTTGATCTGGTCTTTATCACTTGTGTGTGATTGCATTTTTTATTCTTTTGCCTAGCTTTTAGTTATCATGTTTTTAGGCATAAAATTTTAGGACATGCATTGTTGGTATGGATATCAGCTTGGTGAAATTTTGTCATAAAACAAACTGTGCAAATCAATTTCCAAAAATCTCTATGTTGAAAATTATTTAGTGGATGTCTAATTTTTGTGGGAAACTAAGAGGTATTGAATTTGGATATGATGTGCTCGAGTTATTGCTAGTGGTGTGATCAAATCTTGGTGAACACTTCATTGTGTTTTTCAAAATCTTTGATTTTTGAGAATTCCTAAAGATTGTTTCTCCCTCTTCCTTTTCTGGTCAAATAGGGGGAGAGAGATCAAGTGTTTCTGGTGATGGTGATGAATCTCATAAACTGTTCATGTTTGTTTTGTATGCATGTGATTGCATCATTGTTATATTCTGATTTGTGCTTAATAAATGATTTCTGATTTTATATCTTGCACAAATTCAGGGGGAGATGAGATTTTCTAACCTATGCCGGTTAGATGGTTTGATTGGTGTTGAATAAACACTTGTCTTTTGATTTGACCAGAAAGGCTCAACAAAGGGGGAGATTGTAAGGGCAAAATAGGCATGACCTATTTTGGTCTTATTTTCACCTTTCTTGGTCATAAAGTTTTGGTGGATATTTGGAAACAAAATCTTTATGAGTCATTTTTGGAAACAAAATATTCTTAAAGATTTTTGGTTGCATATTTGGAAACAATATAATTCCATAAATTTTGTGGTTTCTTGGACCTAAATTCTAGGAGTTGTTTTTGTAACAAAATCTTGTTATAAATCCTAGTCAATCCATGAACCTTGACTCCTTTGTTATTTGGTAATAAATTCCATGGATTTGGTAAGTTGTTAGTGTTACCTTAACACTAATCATTTTCCTTGTTGTAGATGGATTGTTTTGCGTGTGTGTAGGACTTCGCTATGCTATAAATAAAGGAGCAGGAATACGGGTTTTGGGTAGAGCTTGAGAGAGAGAATACAAGCCATAAAAGCTGTGAGAAGAACAAGATTGTTCAGAACCAGATTCCAGTTCAAAAGTGCAGCAGTCCGCATAAAGCTGTTGATGTTATAATATTGGCAGTAACATTGGAATTCTGGAAAACTGTTTGTGCTTCATGTTTCAGTTTTAGGAAGCTGTTTTTATTTCTTCCCACGTTTTGTGTACATTGTTTTATGTTGGGTTTTTGTTCTCCAAGACTTGTTGTCTTGTGAGAATATTTTTGTGTGTGATTTCACAATTGTTTTTGTTAAACGATTATTATTTTTAGTGAAATCTTTGTGGCCATGAGGCTAGATCTACAAGCATAGGCTTGTAGATTGTTTGGTAAACATTTGTGTTTAATTTCGTGCTTTATTATTAAGTCTTCCGTTGTTTTGTTATTTCTGACCATTGTGACTTCTATTGTAGCTACATCGGCAGCTATATTGGAAACTGCATTGACTGCAATTTTTGGAGAATCCTAGCTACTTGTGTTCTTTCAAGGACTGACAAAAGTCCTGATTTTTTCGACTCAGCACCCGACCTGAAATAATCTCGATCCCAATTTTATTGGGATTTTTTCTGTCCTGACTTATTTCGGGACGAAATTCGGGAAATATATCAATTTTATCGGGATTCCCGACCCGTCCCGACTAATTTTTTTTTAAAATTTTTGAGTGTATTATTGTCAATCCCAAAGACTATCTTTCAACCAATGTCTATTTTGTGTTTGCTAAAATTACTTAATGATATTTGTTAATTTTATTTTCACAATGTTGTGGTTTTTTTTTAATCAAGTTTCTGTATTTAGTGCAACTCTTCTCCTATGAATGAGGGGTGCATTTTGTTCATAATGTCAGATTCATCAATACTCACAATTAAGTAAATATTTAAGTATAATTGTAAATATACAATCGAAAATTTTAATCATGATGGAAACATTTTAAAAATATTTTAATGTCAGAGATATTGTTCATAATTATTATAGTCGGGATTACGAAAATGTTATCTTTCGAACTATCGGGATCCCAATATGTCGAGTCTCGACACTTATCAGGAACGAGGTCAGAAAAAAAACTGAAATATCAAATTCTATTAAAATAAGATTGGGATAAGACTAATCAGATCATGTACCGATTCCACCCCTGACTAGTGGGTGGGGAGTACACCATCCCACCCGCTACAACTAGTTAAATCACACACGTAACATAAAAATGTTGTACTGACCGGAAGACTGATTTAATCTCTCAAAGCAAACTTTGATATTTTATGGTTCTGGAGAGACGTGTGGAGAAATTAAATATGATATTCAACTTTAGAAAGACTAGCACAAAAGTTATGTATAAGTAAAAATGTTATGTTGGTAAAAATATACATATTTAATAAAATTTATAAATCATTCGAACAAATTTTCCTTAGGCATTTAGCCATTTTAAGTTTAGGTGGGGGCAAAATGCATAAATCTTATGTATAATTAAAATATAGATTATTAAAATAAATAAAAATCCTTTGTGCACAAAAAATCCAAGAGTCTAATGCTTGACGGTTATGTTGGTATATAGAATGACATCATAATAGATTAATATATAATTAAAAATTTAAAAATGACAGAGGTTGACGCGAGAATAAGATGGATCATTAAGGTAAAGGTTAGGGTGATAACCGGGCCGGTATATTATGGAAATAATTTAATCGGAAAAGTCAAATATAATATTATGTAATCGCTAAAGTATATTTTTGGGGGGTAAAATAACGAATATATTCTTAATGAAGGAAAAATACGCACACAATGTCACTGTCCCAATTTATGCGTCGGTTAAAAAAAATTGGGCATTGGTACAAAAATTTGGGCTTTGCTCAAAAATTTTGGGATATATTTTTGGGGTGTCGATAATTAGCAAATGTGACGACCCAACCCTGACTCCGAAGAGGAATCGTGGGATGGTCCATCCAAATAGGACTACAATACAAGCAAGAACACATATTATGAAACTGGCGTGATGCAACATTAGACATGTAGTACAACTCGACACTAAAAAATCAGAATAATTTAAAACTTTTAAACTTGATATAACAATTAAAAGTAAGTAACCAATTCTTCGGCGACTTTATAACCGGAACCCAACAACTAAACAATTCATGCTATAGTATACCTCAACGGCTAAACATACCTGAGAAACAACGAAAGTAAATAAGAGCTAATTGGATACTCAGCGGAAGTCTAAAGAAGTGAACCATTTACTAAAGAACAAGGCTCGGCATACAAGCGATGACAATCAAAATAGAAGTATAAATATTACTACAAAGTTTTAGTCTACAACATGACAAGTTACTACAACAACACATTCCCAAGCGAAGTCTAATTGATTTGTTTTAGCCAAAACGTCCTTGCAAAAGAGAACCCAAAAGAGAGCCAAGAAAAACCATCGCAACAACCTCTACGAAAAGAATCACGGACAAGAGCGGATAGGAATCCTCAACGAGACGAGCCTGGACGATTCGGATCTACAACAGTAAAAGGGGGGGTAAGTAATAAAGATTTCGTAAGCTACCAATATGCATGACAGGATATAATGCAAGACATACATAATGAGTTATCATATTTAATTATCAAGGTAAGATCATACTAGCACGTAGTTCACATGTCGCGATGCACGTTGTTTTCACATAAATGTTAAAGTAAATCACATAGGGTAAGGATATGTTATGGAGTCGGTGCCGCATCGTAGATCCTGAAATAAACAAGGTTATCTTGAATGTATTTGTTGGATGCACGTGTATGATACATCGACCACGATAGTATTGTTTCAAGTGCCTTTTGGTTACGACGAGGTACTCTTCTCCACTGTGATCAATAGTGAAGGGTGTGTGCAAGGTTATGGTGTGGCGACCCATCACTACCACGAATTTCACAATTCATGGCGGCGATGCATCGTTTACCATCGAGACAATTCACGTATACAGCTGGACTAATGGTATGCCAAGTAGATATTTACTTTCCACTAAAAATCAAATAAGGAGCGAGTTCGACAAGATCAAACTTGTCCGAATCAAGTAGATGTTTACTCACTTAATAAATCAAGTAGGGAGCGAGCTCGACAAGAGCGAACTCGTCTAATCAAGTAGGCATGTTACTTTACGATATACATTTCAAGCATGAGTATCAATCGCATTAAGACTCTAGAAAGCTAGTCTACAATTCAAATGAACTCTAAACGTCGTAGGGATTGATTGTAGAGCTGGTACTGTTCAATGGCTCTCTAAATGCAACTCCGTTGAGTTATTGCTAACCTATCATCAAGTAGAGATTGAATGTTATATGCAATTCATTGCTCTTTTCTATGTTCTTGATTAATTTAAGACTAGAATACTAAGTCACTCATCATGACTTTAGCCTATCAAGATCAAAGTTCCCCAATTTGTGAAACCCTAGATTAATCATCTCTTTGAAGTTCACAATTGCAATAAGTCCAAGAACAATAGTTATTCAAAATCAAGTTTAGAACACATTTAATACTAGACACAAGTCCAAAATGCCAATTATGAACATGTATCTAACATGGTGTATGTCTTCTTGAACATGTATCTAGTAACTATCATGAAGGGAGCATGCTTGGATATTGAGCATACATAAACAAGGGATTGAGATCTTACCTTGTTCACGATCAAATGGTTGGATGATAAAACAAAACAAGGATTGTTAAATTAGAGAGCAAGGGCTTGGATCTGGTGGTCTCAAATCTAAAATCGGATGGCTGGATCTCCGGCAATCAAGTAATCAAGGCAAGGCACTCAAGAATCTTTTTCTCTCTCTAAGAACCCCGCAACAACAATGGAGGAAAGAAACTGGCTGTCATGGTTGAGGTTAGGGTTGATTGACGTCACAAAAAGGTTTAATACAAGAAGTGAGTTATGAAGCTTCTAATTGGTTGATTCATGTATGCCCTTGATTAAAACTCACTCACTAGGGTCAAAATTTAAGTTGGGGGTTGAATTGAGTTGGACATGGTTCAAGGGTGCAAGAGCCAAAATCAAACAATCACAAAATCCCGTAAGCTAGAATAGGGGGCATGTGGCTGCATGCTCCCCAACCCATGCGATCGCATGGTCCAAAAAACCATCAACATGCAAGCTTCTGCCTACCTTGCGAGGGCAAGTTCTACAGGCCTGAAAAATCTAATTTTTGGCCTAACATGAAACCCAAACAACTCAAGCAATCCAAAAGGGTAAACCAACACTAAAAATTCATTCAAAACTCTCCCAAGACAAGTCGGAAATGAAAGGAAACGAAAGTCGAGGACAATGTAAACAACTAATGATTACAACTCCAATTTAATCAAGCATTCATACTCAATCAAAACATGTTAAAGTCTAAGTTTGATACCAATAAACATATAACAATGGTTTTAAGACTCTCATTAACGTAAGAAAGACTAGGATTGTCAATGCATGAACTAAAACTCCCAAAACAAGAATGTGTAAAGTACATAAATCTTATAAAACTACTAATACTCAACCAAAAGAATTACAACCGAGGCAAACATGCTCGAGGAAGCAAGTAAGTGCGGATTCTCACATCTTCCCCACTTAAGAATTTAGTCTCTAAATTCAACATAGGAAAGATAAGGGTGGGTTCAAAGGTAAACTCTTCATAAGCCTCACTTGCTTTTCAACATAGGAAAGATTGGGTTCAAAGGTAAACTCTTCATAAGCAAGAACATGTGATTCGTCCTTCAAGTATTTGCGAAGCATCAAAACGTGAAGAGTTTACCCGACATATAAGGCGGCAATGCAATTCGGTAAGCTAAAGAGCCAACCTTCTCAAGAATCTCGAATGGGCCAATATACCTCGGTGAAAGTTTCCCTTTCTTATCAAACCTCTCAGTACCTTGATGCGGCGATATTTTCAAGAACAAAAAATACCAACCTGAAATTCAAGATCGCGTCTCCGATTGTCCGCATAGCTTTTATGTCTACTTTGAGCTGCACGCAATCTGTCTTTAATCAGTTTCACACTCTCAGCTGACTGTTGTACCATTTCAGAACCCCATAACTTAGCTTCACCAACTTCATCCCAGCAAATCGGTGAACGACACTTACGCCCATACAAAGCCTCATAAGGAGTCATCCCAATGCTAGATTGGTAAATGTTATTATATACGAACTCTGCCAATGGTAAATGCGAATCCCAACTTCCCTTGAAATCCATAGCACAAGCACGAAGCATGTCCGGGCTGTTGGAGCCGCTCCCTCCTCCATGGTGCCACTCCCCAAGTGAAAGTATTGTTGATGACTTTCTCGGCTCAACTATAACAAACAATTCTTCAGCCAAACTATTTTCACGACCATATAGAGATTGTCATTATTGAAGACCCTACCATTCCGTCATCTCCAAATACACCACGGGGCATTAGCAAAAAGAACATTCCACCTTCTTGTATACTTAACATTCCACCTTCCTATATCTTTGTTAATTCATTTTTTCCAATTCACATTCATTAATCTGGTTGAAAAGACCAAAGTAAGAAGTAAAATTCTGAATGAAATGTTCAATTATCCTACTATGTTTGAACGACGCCTATACCACTTTTCGACGCACACATCGAAGACTCTGAAAATGAACGACGCCCGCATCGAAAACTTTGAAAATGAACGACACCCACATCAAAAATTTCAATGCTCACATGGAAGAATTCGGAAGGCCATGTTGCGTCATTGGCTTCAATTGTTTTGTCGTTAGTTTCGATTGTTGCGTCGTTGACTTCGATCAACTTTTCATTGACTAAAAATCTCAACATGGTTCTCCATCTTCACCCCCAAAATGAGACTCAAAATCTCCATTTAGTACGAGCATATCTTCTTTTTCTTTTGTTGGTAGCAGCCCCATTATCTGAGTAAGGGAAGGCATCATAATTAAAGAAGAGGGGCCTATAGTATTGTTGTCTAACATGGGGTTGAATTACTTTCCAAGTCAAGCAGAGAGAGAGAGAGAGAGAGAGAGAGAGAGAGAGAGAGAGAGAGAGAGGGAGAAGAAGGAGGACAGCAAATTAGCCAATCCAATTGGGGTTTCAGAATAAAGAAATAGATGAAAATGAAAAAAGAAGGAAATGGGTTTGAGTTGATTGAACAGAGTGAGAAAATTGAGTGTGTGGCAGTATGTGTGGTGAAGTAACAACAAACACAGGGCTTTTTTGGAACAAAATTTTGAAAAAACATTTTAACGGTTAAATAAAAAAATAAGAGAATGAAACGGTTAAAATTTCACAAAAATGTATTGGCCCACAATTAGTCTCAAGGTTAGACATGTGGGGTGTATGATCCATTATAACATGCAAATTGCAACATCGAATACAACAACACCTTTTCAATTACTTTCATAGTAATGTTTCAATTCCAATGAGGTAGTATCTAATTTTGTGTGTATAAAGTTGTTTAATAATTGCTCCTTCCGTTGCGGACAAAGAGTCTACTATTTTATTTTGGGATGTTTCACTCAAAGAGTCAATTTTCAAAAATGAAGGCATAAAAAAGTTATTTTATTACTAATGAGTCACTAAAAGTGTCATTTAAAAAAAATTAAATTTCAAATGGAAACTTTTTCCGGGACAGAGAAAGTAATTCATTATATCAACCAAAAACAAAAAACAAAGTTTACAAGTTTAATTACTAATTGATGAGTGATTTATAAAGGCGTATTACATCATAAAGTAGAAGGAACGTACGTCATAATATAGCATGCATGAGTTGTTTGGCCAAATAATTAGTAATTTCTCTCGATAATTATTTTAATAAAAAAAATTTATAAATTGTTGCTTTATTCTTACTAATTTATGGTTAACAAGTTGAGTGGCAGCCAAATATTGGGAATTATTTTGCTGTTTCCACTCTTCATTAACTATTAGCAGGATTAACTTTTATCAAAGATAACTACTGGTCAGGATTAACTCTCATTATCTCAAAATAGTTTTTGCACCCGTGCATGAAACACATTGTATATATATATTTCAAATAAACTATACATTTACAAATAAAAAGATGAGAGGTATATATAGAACAAAAATATATCAATGAAAATGATTTTAGCTGCCTAAGAAATGCTTCAGCTTCTGTGTTCATTTACCATGTATCAAACATATAATTAATTTGTTTTCCAAAAAATGAAGAGTAAAAACTAAATATAAAGAGGTTTCGTGAATTCCAAAAGTTTTTGACTAATGGAATTGTTGGAATATGCTTCTTGATGATTAACTTATCACCTTACATAGTCTATATATGTTGATTTACTTGTTCTCATTACAGTGAGTCATCTCTAGTGGCTAAAAGGTCTACGTACCGATTAGTGTGGTAACTAGTGTGACATCACATAGGTCTTAGATTAGGTGCAACCTAATCAAGTCCTACCTTCCAACATGATGATTAAACAGACCAGCACTTCATATACACTAACACCAGCAGACTTGTTGTAGTGTCAAAAGTTCTCTAAAGACTCGTCACCAGCAGACTTGTCATATGCAGTAAAGGATACTTTGAAGACTCATCACCAGCAGACGTGCTATAGTGACAAAGTTTCTCAAATGATTCATCACCAGAAGATCCATGATCATGTGCATCACAGAATACCTTGAAGACCATCACCAGTGGACTTGTTATAGTTTGAATGTTCACAGCATAAACAACAATCTTTCTCTACAAAAGACTCATACATCAGAGTTGAACTTCTCACCAACAAATTTGGTTCTGCACGTGCTACAAAGAGACAAGACTGCAGCAGACTATAACAAGACAAACATGTTGAGCTTCAATCTTATTCAAATCTTTATGAAGCCTAACACTGCAAGACTTTCTCACCTTCCAAGTCACGTGGTCTGAAGAAGTCAAAAGAATCTACTTTATCAGACATATCACCCGACAGTGCGTCAGACTTATCCTTCAGCGACCTATCATTAAGTCTGACAGGGTAATAGTTCAAAGATCTAAAAGAATGAAGTCTTTTATCCAACAGATAAAGATCTATTGAACAACATCTTTATCCATTAGCTCTCAAAACAAATCATTCAACGGATACAAAATCTATCGTCATATCTCAACGATCAAAGTTCTTTGGCTTATATAAGAAATCTACTCTCCTCTTCAAAACAATGTCTGAGACGAGAACGTGGCAATAGGGACACCAACAACAAGAACTTCAATGAAGCTGTAAGATCTACAAGAGTTTGTCTTCATCAACGAATCTCAGATCTTTACAGAAGATTGCAGTGAGCTTACCCAGATCTTAGCAAAACACTCTCTGTGGATTGCTAGGAAGAAAAACTCAAAAAGAAGAGAGAGAGAGATCAGAAACTTCAAAGGACAGAGATCAACATCTTGGTCAAGAACCTAACTCTTGATTAGAGTTCTTCACTCTTCTTCGAGGAACTCTGCCTTTAGCTAAGCTTCAGGATCTTACTCATAAAGCTAAAGGTCAAGCTCTTGGCACTACTAGAAACCATGCCTTCACGAAATTTTCTCGATTAAAATTTTCATCGGAATTGAGCATCATCGAATTTATCATCGCGAAATTTATCGGAATTTTCCGTCGCTGAAGGTCACCTTTAGCGACGGAATCAGCATCAGTGACGGAATTGAACATCAGCGACATAATTTTTCAGTGACGGAATTTCCCGTCGCTAAAGGTGACCTTTAGCGATGAAATTTTCCGTCGCTGAAAATAGACCGAAATTAAATTCCGAAATATCCAGCGACGGAAAATTCCGTCGCTACAGGTGACCTTCAGCGAAGTAATTTTCCGTCGCTGAATATTTCAGAAATTAATTTCGGTTTATTTTTAGCGACGGAAAATTCCGTTGCTGAAAATAAATTGAAAATTAATTCTAATTAATATAAAATATCAATAATATTTGAAATTAAATTAAAATTAAATTAAAATAATATTTGAAATGTTAATTTAATAATATAATATCAATAATTAAAATGATTAGCATCAATATAATTATAAAAATTAAAACATTCACATTACAACTTAACTTAACGTAACGTAACGTTAACTTAAATTGAAATTAAATTAAAATAATATTTGAAAAGTTAATTTAATAATATAATATCAATAATTAAAATGATTACCATCAATATAATTACAAAAATTAAAACATTCACATTACAACTTAACTTAACTTAACGTAACGTTAAATTAAATTGAAATTAAATTAAAATAATATTTGAAATGTTAATTTAATAATATAATATCAATAATTAAAATGATTACCATCAATATAATTACAAAAATTAAAACATTCACATTACAACTTAACTTAACGTAACGTAACGTTAACTTAAATTGAAATTAAATTAAAAATAATATTTGAAATGTTAATTTAATAATATAATATCAATAATTAAAATGATTAGCATCAATATAATTACAAAAATTAAAACATTCACATTACAACTTAACTTAACGTAACGTTAACTTAAATTGAAATTAAATTAAAATAATATTTGAAATGTTAATTTAATAATATAATATCAATAATAAAAATGATTAGCATCAATATAATTACAAAAATTAAAACATTCACATTACAACTTAACTTAACGTAACTTAACGTAACGTAACGTTAACTTAAATTGAAATTAAATTAAAATAATATTTGAAATGTTAATTTAATAATATAATATCAATAATTAAAATGATTAGCATCAATATAATTACAAAACTTAAAACATTCACATTACAATTTTTAAGTTAAGTGAAGCTAAATAAAAATTAGAGACTTGTTTATTTAATATCAGAGAAAATAAAGTCAATTTTTTAGAAAAAAAAATTGGGGCTTAATAGTATGGTGTGAGTTTCAAGGAGTTTTGATTATTTAATGTTATAAGGAATGCAATTGTAAATGATAAAGTTTGCTGTAAAAAAATGATGAATGTTTCGAGGAATATTCAAATCTAATGAAATCACATAAAAACATTGTGTTTAATTTTTTTGTATAAAAAAATATTTTTGACATTTAGATCCACTGTGAATTTGTTAATATTTTTTATACATCGATTTTTGTTATTTATTTTTGGATAAATCTCCAAATTGTTTTAATCATTTAGAATTTTCGAAAGATATTTTTTTCTGGTGATTTTTATTCCATAGTACTTTTAATTTGTCAATAGTTTTTTACATCTCAAATTTTGGGTATTTCTTGATTTACTTGATTTTTTTAGTATAATATTTCAATATTTGATGGGTTCATGTTGTGAAGAACCACTGTTTAGGTGAGGAAGGAGACTGTGAAATAAATGTCGAACAATATTTGATGGGTTCATCTTTCTTGCAGGTAGCTGATCAAATGCGAAGAAGGAGACGGTGATTGTGAACTAATCTATATTCATTAATCATCATTTATAATGTGTTGATTCATTTCTGTTTGACGCAATCAAGAATTGGAAAACTGTGCAAATTAGGATAATTCATAGTTCCAAGGAGTTTTTGAATTATTTAATTTAATTAAAGAATACATTAATTGTTTCTTGTTAATATATAGGAGTTTCTATTTTGGGAAACAAAGTTTTGGCGGGATTTTTCCCTATATAGACTACCCTGCTTATATATATATATATATATAGATGTTGAAAAATGTCTTTCTAATCTTTCTTTAGGAACCCATTCTATTCTCCCATTAAGAAATAACTTATTATTCCTTATCTTAATTCGTTGCACGTTCTCTACCAGCTGCTTGATTAGAGAGCGCGAGAACTTTGAACCTTTCTCTAATGTTAAAGATGAGCCCAATCTTCCTCTCCTTATAGTCAAGTGCTTAGGCCCCTCTATGGATAAATCATTATGAAAAGTCAGCTTCTAATACATAACTTTGTGTACACTTGAAAGAAGGTCAGATCTTTGAATTCAAAGAAAGCAGTGATTCTAGAAATGAAGTTTTCTTTTTATAGTTAGTGATTCTAGATTATTGGCATATTATAGATTATATGTAGGGGAAACTTATTACAAATATTTGCATCTTATAATTACCGGATGTTGATCCAGTGATCAAGTCTTAAGTTGATTTATGGAGCTTACTTCATTTTTTATGATTTTTGTGTCAGGGAAAACTGAGTGATACATGAGTAACCATTCGATCCCAAAAAGTAGCATGGATGGACATGATAAATATCAACTTGTAAGTGATCGTATGTTGCGTTGCACTTTGCCTTTGAAAATAATCACATTTATGTCAAGATTTTAGTTAAAAGTATCAATTGATTAATATGTAATGTTGTTAAATTTCTTTCTTTCTTGTTCTAAGTAGTTTCTTGTTATAATTTTCTTTTTTCTTCCATTAAAAACTTATACCAATGTCAGTAGTTTCCAATATGGACTTACTGATGTTCTTTCTAAGTAGTTTCTTGTTATGATTACTGCTTGTATAATGTAGGACTTACTGACTACGAATGAAGAGGTTATTGGCTATATTATGTTCAAGGTGAATGGGAAAGTTCAGATTTTTGATTTGAGAAGAGATTGATATATATATATATATATATATATATATATATATATATATATATATATATATATATATATATATATATATATATATATATATATATATATATATATATATATATTTGTTGTCTACTTCATTGAATCATTTTGAATTTTGGATATATAGTTATTGATTCGTGTTAGATTTTTGACTTTAATTCTGTGGATGGGTATATGTACATAGCATAATATATATTCATATGGTGGAAATTTGTATGGTGGAAATTTGGGAAAATATTTTCATATACATTTAGGGAAAAAAAAACTATGCCAAACACATTCATTGAACCATCCTAAACACTTTTTGGGAAGGCTAAAAAGCTGTGCCAAAATGTATTTGGGAAGGTTGAAACAAATGTTCCAAGCGTATTTGGGAGGGCACCAAAAAACCGTTCCAAATACTTTTTAGGAGGGCGAAACCAACCGTGCTAAATGTATTTGGGAGGGCGAAAAAACCATGCCAAATACCTATTTGGGTCGGATTTTTACAAACGTCCCAAATACAAGTCAAATGGCACAGATATGTACAATCGTCGCCTTTGCCGTGGCACAGATATGTACAACCGTAAACACTAAACACTAACTTAACCGTAATCCCTAAACCTAAACCTAAACCTAAACCATAAACCATTAACCTAAATCGTAAAACTAACCTTAAACCTAAACCATAACACTATCCCTAAACCTAACCCCACCCCCCCACCCCCACCCCTACCCCACGCCCACGCCCACCCCCACCCCACCCTACCCCTACCCCACGCCCACCCCATCCCCATCCCCAACCCCACCCCCACCCCCATCCCCAACCCCAACCCTAACCCTAAAACTTAAACCTTAAACCTTAAGCCTAAACCTAAACCATAAACCTAATTCGTAACACTAACCTTAAACCTAAACCATAACACTAACCCTAAACTTAACCCTAACCCTAAACCTAAATCTAACCCCACCCCACCCCACCCTACCCCACCCCTACCCACCCCTACCCCCAACCCCTACCCCTAACCCCAACCCTAAAACTTAAACCTTAAACCTAAACCTAAACCATAAACCTAATTAAGTAACCTAAACCTAAACCATAACACTAACCCTAAACTTAACCCTAACCCTAAACCTAAACCTAACCCCACCTCACCCTCACCCCACCCCCACCCCCCCCCCATCCCCACCCCACCCCCATCCCCAACCCCAACCCCAACCTTAAAAATTAAACCTTAAACCTAAACCTAAACCATAAACCTAAATCGTAACACTAACCTTAAACCTAAACCATAACACTAACCCTAAACTTAATCCTAACCATAAACCTAAACCTAACCCCACCCCACCCTCACCCCCACACCACCCCCCACCCCCAACCCCAATCCCCCATCACCAACTCCCAACCCCAATCCCAACCCCCATCCCCAACCCCAACCCCCAACCCCAACCTAACCCCAACCCTTAAACCTTAAACCCAAACCTAAAAAACCTAAACCTAAACCTAAACCTAAACCATAAACCTAATTCGTAACACTAACCTTAAACCTAAACCATAACATTAACCATAAACTTAACCCTAACCCTAAACCTAAACCTAACCCTAACCCCACCCCACCCCCACCCCACCCCACCCCACCCCACCCCACCCCACCCCATCCCCATCCCTAACCCCACCCCCCCCCACCCCCACCCCCACCCCTAACCCTAAAACCTAAACCTTAAACCTAAAACCTAAACCTTAAACCTAAACGTAAACCTAAACCATAACACTAAACCATAAACCTAATTTGGTTCCTTTTTGTTTTATATAAAATTCATTAACCTTTAAGTTAATTCGTTATTGTATAAATATACTTGGCAAGTTTGTAGGTGCATACCCTACGCCCGGTAAATGGATTGGGGAGTATTGGCGGCGTCGAGTACTCCGTGAGATTTGGCCCTCGTTTAAAGTTGTCCAACGAGGAGAAGGACAATATTTGGAAGGCCTTCAAGGTAATGTCTTAATATTTTTTTATTTTTATTAAATGTTAGTTTGTAATTAAAATGTTATAATTCTATTTTTATATTGTAAATGAAATATACATGGGAGGAGGTCTATGAGGAGGCCACGATGCGTATGATACGTATGCTAGTGTAAATTTAGTGTATTAATGTTTAAACATCGATATATGCACGTTTGTTAGCTGGGTAGCCATGTTGATGCTATGAAATCCATGGTTGTAGTTTAATTGACTTGGAAACCAAAAAAGATAATTGTATGTACGTTTGGGGGGTGTTAGTGTAAATAGTAAGAAATAAAAGGGTGTTAGTGTAAATTTAGTGTATTAATGCTTAAACATCGATTTATATACGTTTGTTAGTTGGGTAGCTATGTTGATGTTATGAAATCCATGGTTTTAGTTTAATCGAATTTGAAAGAAAAGAAGATAACTATATGTACGTTGGGGGGTGTTAGTGTAAATTTAATGTATTAATGCTTAAACATCAATTTATGTACGTTTGTTAGCTGGGTAGCCATGTTGATGCTATGAAATCCATGGTTGTAGTTTAATTGATTTGAAACTAAAACAAAATAACTGTATGTACGTTGATGGGTGTTAGTGTAAATGGTAAGAAATAAATGGGTGTTAGTGTAAATTTAGTGTATTAATGCTTAAACATCGGTTCATGTACGTTTGTTAGTTGGGTAGCCATGTTGATGCTATGAAATCCATGGTTTTAGTTTACTTGACTTTGAAACCGAACAACATAAATGTATGTACGTTTAGGGGGGGTGTTAGTGTAAATAGTAAGAAATAAACGGGTGTTAGTGTAAATTTAGTGTATTAATGTTTAAACATCGATTTATGTACGTTTGTTAGATGGGTAGCCATGTTGATGCTATGAAATCCATGGTTGTAGTTTAATTGACTTTGAAACCGAACAACATAATTGTATGTACGTTTAGGGGGTGTTAGTGTAAATAGTAAGAAATAAATGGGTGTTAGTGTAAATTTAGTGTATTAATGTTTAAACATCAATTTATGTACGTTTGTTAGCTGGGTAGCCATGTTGATGCTATGAAATCCATGGTTGTAGTTTAGTTAATTTTGAAACCAAAAAAGATAATTGTATGTACGTTTAGGGGGGTGTTAGTGTAAATGGTAAGAAACAAAGGGGGTGTTAGTGTAAATTTAGTGTATTAATGTTTAAACATCGATTTATGTACGCTTGTTAGCTAGGTAGCCATGTTGGTGCTATGAAATCCATGGTTGTAGTTTAATTGACTTTGAAACCGAACAACATAATTGTATGTACGTTGGGGGACTTTGAAACCGAACGTGCTTACTTTCAAGCAACATTCATTCCATTTCTTCTCTTTCCATTCCTCTGGTTTAATACTCATATTGGTGGTGGGGGAAATAGGGTTGGACCCTTTTTGTTATTATTATTAACTAATTGATTTTGGATAACTTGTACATGTTTAGGTTCATCCAGTAAAAAAAGCAAAGAAATGATGATTATGCCATAAATGTATTCCTATGGTAAGCTTCTAAAGCTTCTTCTTTGATCATATGAAATCAATGACTTACTTTTTCTTGTTGATTTTTAATCAAAATAGTAATTTTACTTCGACAGGTTTTCTAGCTGATTGCCGTGAAGATGAAGTTTTTCTTGATCCTCATGTCGTAGGATTTTTTTAATTTTATTTTTAGGTTTTTTTATTAGATATGGTTTACATGGATTGGTACAAGTTTAAATTTACAAGTTAACTCTAGAAACACGTTTTTGGTATTAATTGTTATATATAATTTACATTGATTGTTGTAATAACATTTACAGTTTGGTGTTTTTAAATTGGTTTTATATTATTGTTTATTTTGTATCTTCAGTTTTGTATTAATTGTTATATTATCAGGTACAAAAATTTATAATAATAGTATTTTTGGGTTTTTTTTAAATTTTTTTACATTATTAGCGACGAATTTTCCGTCATGAAATTCAAATTTAATTAATTTTTAAAGCCTTTAGCGAAATTTAAATTTTTCGTCTTGAAATTCAAATTTAATTAATTTTTAAAAGCCTTTAGCGACGGAATTTTCCGTCGCTAAAATTCAAATTTAATTAATTTTTAAAAGCCTTTAGCGACGGAATTTTCCGTCGCTGAAATTCAAATTTAATTAATTTTTAAAAGCCTTTACCGACGGAATTTTCTGTCGCTGAAATTCAATTTTAATTAATTTTAAAAAGCCTTTAGCGACGGAATTTTCCGTCGCTGAAATTCAATTTTAAAAAGCCTTTAGCGACGGAAAATTTCGTCGCTGAAAATCAATTTTAATTAATTTTAAAAAGCCTTTAGTGACGGAAATTTTCGTCGCTGAAATTCAATTTTAATTAATTTTAAAAAGTCTTTAGCGACGGAAAATTCCGTCGCTGAAAATCAATCTTTAGCGACGGAAATTTCCGTCGCTAAAGGCTACCTTTAGCGACGGAAATCGGTCTCTTGGACATCAGCGACGGGCCACCGACGGAAAAATTCCGTCGCTAGGGAGCCATTAGCGACGGAATTTTGCCTTTAGCAACTGAAAATTCCGTCACTAATGGTCATTTTTCTAGTAGTGTGGATCGTTCTCTAGATAGATTTCATATGATACCCAAGGAAGATGAAGAGCTGTCTGTAGATATTGCATTCATATCTTCATATTTGTATTCCAATACAAATGTTGTCGATTGTGCAATAATCATTCATCATGGAAGGACGAGTGTTCTGCACTTAATTGTTAAGATATTTCTTATTTGAACGACCTTGAAAATTCTCTTCTCATATTAATTTCTCGTTCTGGTCTTCTATTGCCCTCTTTGCTTAAGAACTCATCTACAAATAATTAAATAAAGATTATGGCTTGAAAGGACGAGGACAGAAACTGTACATAGAGTGTATAGACTGATGTAATCTGTAATTTACACTTGAATAAATTCAGATGTTCTTTCATATAATTTACCCTTCAGTCTTTATCTCTCTATAAGCTTTTATAAAATGATTTATTCTTTGAAAAGCAATTCTCTAATGATTGCTTAATTCAGCATTTGGAAGAAGGATTAAGTGTGTTGTTGTTCTGATCATATATTCGTGTACAACCACTTAAGACTTCTCTAAATCTAAGCCTTTCTATTTTCGCTGCTTAAACTCTTCGAAATAGGCGTTTGATTTTCAGGCAGCTCACCAGCAGGGTTGACAACTCTGCTTAGAACAAGTCTACTGTTCAGTACTACCAGCAGACATGTTCAACATGTTAACTACCTATGCCTTTAAGACCTATGCTTTAATCTTGAAAAAAGAAAGAAAAGTTTTTTAATGACAACATAGGCTATTCACCCCTCTCTAGCCTATTTGAGCATCATTGTGGACCAACAATTGGTATCAGAGACAAGCTCTTCAAGCTATATGCCAGGACTAACCACCTGAGAGTTTGATCCTCAAATGCTCATTCCAAATGCATGTCAAAAGAAAATTTGTTTTATCTTTAATTAAAAAATTTTGACAAGGATTTCATTTGAGATAAATTTTTGAAAAACGTACTTATTTTGAAAAACTATTTTGCTTTCAAAAATTTCATGAGATAGAAAATTTACCATGATGATTATGGAATAATTATTCATATGACATATATACATATCAATTGGCACTATGAATAACTACTCCTCGAGATGTATAACACTCTGATGGATGCATCAATTAAAAGGATTTTTTATTCAAATTCTCTTGACATAAGGCTAACGATTGTAATCAATCCAACACCTTCTCGAGAGAAATTTCTTAGTTAATTTTCTTTTATTATTATTCTTTTGAAAAATGTTAAGAGTCAAAAACTTTATATCATGAAACATTGATTGATCCCTCTGTTATATGATATTTAGTTTCTGGGAACTTGGCCTACATTTCAAAGAATTATTTGAAATCAATTTCTAACAAATATGAGTCAAAGATCTCATAAGTTGTTGCAAAGGAAATCTATTCTTTAGGCAACATCAACTACAGACATATTAGCTCATATTCCAAAAGGCCCATTCTGAAGAACATCTAACTTGATCCGAACATGACAGTCTCTCAAGGTACATTCCATGTCTAGTGCTCAAACTCCTCCTTCTGCTCTTTTTTTTTTCTGAGCATAGATAGACCAAGGAAAAATAAGTAACTCAAGATCCAGATTCCCCTCTCTTCATCCATGGATTTTCTTGAAAAACTTATTTATGTACCTAGATTTTTTGGAGCTTTCTAAAGCTCATAAAATGTTACTAATGATCTTTGTGGTTTTTCATTCAGGAATACAGATTATCTCAAGATCAATAAGTAATCATTATTATCTCTCTGACGACATAAATTATTATGCTTGACTGATTTGTAAAATTCTATTCATACGCCTCGATCAACTCTTCCTCTCTCGAGTTCGATATATGACAATTCTACGCTCTATTTTATAATTCTTGATATTTGAGATTATAAATATATCATCCTTTACCGACCTTATATTTGCATGCTCTATTCTTCTCTGCTTATTCTTCGCAAATATAAAGTCTGAGTAACTAATTATCATACTTTCCTGATAAGTATGATTTCTATTACTCATATGGTTTGATGCTTTCTTATCAAAGTAACTTCTCTTATCTTTGATCTGCCTTAACTGTGTCATCTTCAAACCATCTTCTTTGATGAACTTTCTTGTTGCCCAGTACTTCATAAGCTGAGTTTTGTGTTCTGACTTATAGGAGTTTTCACCTTAGTAGACAATGTGCAACATACATGGGTATCTTTGTAATTTCTACAACGGTTGAGGTTAAACTTTTTGAAACTAACTATTTCTTAAAGTAAAAGACAGATTTCTTAGATTTTCGGTAAAGGAAAATAACTTTAAAAAGGAAACGTATTCTTAATTCAAAACAGTTTTCTAAAAAGTCACTTTTGTCAAAATCAAATCTTTCTCTGGAAAAGTTGTTTTGTCAAATCTTTTACAAAAAAATTGTTTTGTCTTTATGAAAACCTTTTTGCCTTCTCGAGAAAGTCATTTAGTCTTTTCAAAACTTCTTAGCTTTTCAAGAAGAATACTTTACCAGATATCTAGAAATTAAGACTATCTCTCATCCTTTCCCAGATATCTTTAATGAAAGTGGTTGAAAGGACTCTTTGCACTTAATGAACTCATCTCATTAACCGGTCATTCGTCTTGCCTCAGCGAGTATTTATAAAGACATTCTTCCCATCATCTCTATCACTTGCAAACCATCTTCCAAACATTATGATAGAATGCGATACAAAATCCATTCCTTCCGAAATGTTACTTAGGAGAATTCTTAGCACTAGATCAAGTTTCTCTCTCAACAACTTGGAATTACTCTTTCTATTCACCGAAAGTTGTTTGTTTAGTTTCGAGGATTTCTCTTGTATGAAGATTTTCCTCAACAACCATTTAGCATATATCTCCCGTTTCTCTCTATCCATGTTCACATTTGAATGATCCTTCTCGTTTAGAAGATCCTCCTATCTTCTGTGAGCCAAATATGATTCTCCTCGGATTTTCCCTCTCAAACTTTTGAGGATGAGTGCCTGCATTCGAACTGATATCTAGAAAATCTAGTAGGTGTTTATGCAGCGCACCTCGGATAGAGAAAACCTGCTAAAGAGGAGAAAAGGATGAGCCCTGCTCTCTCCTTGGCTCACTTTGAGTCCCTTGATCTGGACCTATACTCCGTTTGCCAACCGATTAAACGGATCTGGGTCCATGGTCTTCATAGACATCTCCTTGTAACATTTTTATCTTTAGAAATGTATCAGGTGTTTAGATTTGTTGTTTTAGAAGAGTAGTTTAGTCACCGGAAGTTGTATTGAATTCTGTAATCTTTAGATCCTCCTTGTATTCGAGTATATTTTGATCTAAATGAGAACTTGTTCAAAGCAACTTTACCTCATGCCTATCTGCTTTTGTATGCTCATTCTTTAATAGCATGAAATCTTATGTTTGCCTGTGGTTTCAATACATGTACATCATAGTATATCTTATTCTGAATCCACAGCAGTAAGCATAACTCTGCTCTTAACCCAACAACAATCCAATCCTTGACCATAGGTATATCTATTCAACATTATAATAATTTTGATGAGATATTACCAGGATCTATCTTTTAAATAATAGTCTTATGAATCGAATCTACTATTTTGATTTGACTCAGACAGCACAAAAGACTTTATTTTTTTTATCAACAATTCTGGCGTCAAAAAGACTAAGTTGATCTCTGTTATAATGACAATCTTTTGATTTCATCTTGTTTTAACTGCTGTCATTATAACTATATCAACAGGTTTGTTGAAAAAACTGATTCAAACTCAGTACAAGAACCCTATTTCGTTTGGAAACTTCAATGATTACTGGCAGCAATCCCATAAGAAGAATTACTGTTAGAATATGGATAACTATAGTTATGGATTTCTTATGAAAGGACTGCTTCCCTTGTAACTCCTTTCTCAGGAATTGAAGATCAAGCCTTAACCCATGATGTTCTGGTAAGTCTTCATTCTCCCCAAAAATTTTGGTCTCAAATAATTCACAACAGCAGACCTCATATCAGCTATTGGAATAAAGACCTTTTGAGAAACATGTAGCTTCTTCATTCATATTTCTTATCTGCTGTTTCTTCAGTTCAAGACAACTATGCTTAAAGTTCCTTCTGTGATATTACGTCTTGGATAGATGACTTTCTTAAAAGATAGTCATCATTATCTTAACAGTTGATCAAGAAGCGGAATGCATCCTCTTAACTATGTACTTCTAGCCAAATTAAGAATGAGTCACTTGCTTCTTTGTGATACAAGTGCTCTGACTAAGCTGGCTGCTGTTCTTCATTTTCGCTTCTAATGCTCATCTTACTTCATTGGGATTCTATTAAGAAGGAGCATAGTCATCAGTTAATCTTTACCAATGAAGTCTATGGTCCATCCTTCCAGAAACCGAGGCACTCCAAAAAGGATAAATTTGCTGAATCATCGTTCATTCAATTGGTATTAGCAGATCTCCATATCTGTTGTTCCATCTTTAATCAGCAAAACTTAACATCTGCTAAAGTCGATCCAATAGTAGACTCTTATCTTTGCCGATGAAGTTTACGGTTTATCCTCCCAGAAGCCAAGGCACTCAAAAAGGAAGTCTTGCTGAAGCACTCCTCACTCAAATTGGTATAAGCAGACCTCAATGTCTGTTGTCCCATACTTATTCAGCATTTCCCCATGTCTGCTAAGCTCTTTAGGTACACCTTGTATCAGCAGATTCTATTCCTGCTGATCACCCTTCGTCAGCAGACTCTCATCTATACCGACTCCCTTGGCATCCTTTAATCGACAACGACATGCCTCAATCTCTAGTTTACTGATCACCTATCTTTCAACAATCAGTATCGGTAGACTTCAATCACTCTTGAACAAAGTGGTTTTTCAACTAATTGGTATCGTCTACTGTCATCAACTAAGTATCAGTAGACTTTCATTCCTGCTGTATACATCTTTAGGTTATCAGTTGAATCATTAGACTCCAATCTCTGCTAATTATCTGTGAACAACAGACCTTCTTCTTTGCTGATCTTATCTTCAGAACAGCAGACTTCAAATGACTAACAATTGTTGTTCTCAACCTCAAGTCAGCAAACTTCAAATGACTAACAATTGTTGTTCTCAACCTCAAGTCAGCAGACTTCAAATGACCAACATTGCTGAGTCATTCTTCTGTGAAGATACAATTGACTCAAGTAACCTTGGAAATATAGGTAGATTTTCAAAAACATACTTCAAACATCTTTTCAAAATGATTTCAAAATGTTTTGTTTTGTTCTAAAATTACCAGAAGATTTGGGAGATTTATGAAGATTGTGTAGATGATTCAGAAAGTCTCATAAATTATCTTCTTAACAATTTAGGACACAAAACTATCTTTCAAAATTTTTTAAATTCTAAAATCTATCTTAATTTCTAAAGGAATGAATTTCAAATTTAATATTATTTTTAAAAA
>JABEVN020001272.1:0-25678 GCA_013146195.2 Codonopsis lanceolata
GCCCACATGGTCCGTATCATGCATCTCTTAAGCGTGTCGAAAAGTGCGAGGCTTCGATCGGATCGGGTAACTCTCGAGAGCACCCTATCAACTTGTTCGTGTTTTCATCTTATCGGTTCGCGAGAAAAGATAAAATGCATGCGCGTAATCCCGTTTTTGAAACTCAATCGTGAAAACATATGCTTCTTTTGTCAGAACACCCTCTTTTCTTTTTTAATCAATTGTTTTCTCTTTAATTCAAAGCTTCGAGCAACCAAATCTGGTCTGCTCGGTTTGATTAGGTAGTAGAGCATCATTAATTTCGAGCCACGTTGGGTTGTTTGTCATGGTTGAAAATATCGGGTGTTTGTATATGCAGTGATAGCCATAGAATCTTGAAAAATTTCATACATGTGCCTCGGTCCACCGGTAAAAAGAAGATGGAAGAATATATCTCTTGCCAATTTGATCTCCCTCTTGATCATGGTTTCTTGGAGATCTTTATCTGATTCAACACGAAAACTCAACTTGGTTTTTCTAATATAGTAAAGGCGGTTTTGCTCTGTAGCTGACAAACATCCACAAATATTCTGAAACAACTTTTGGGCTCTCAAAATGGTTGAATACTCTGAAGTTTGTTGGAATAACGATAACTATAGTAATCCATCATTGTGAGTCGGGTTTCTGGGAAAAATCTTTACTCACATCCAATGCATCATTGATAATTCCCACCTAGCTACCCAAATGGAAACAATAAAACATAATGCAAATGATGTATGCTTGGGTGTGACATTCACTAATCACGCAGCATCAACCCTCGGTCTCTCTAAGATATAAACAATATCTCTTGATCCCTCTTTTCGGTACCATCACCAGCAATATTACGCAATCTCATCTGCGTCGGTGCATTATAACGTCATCGATCGGTTCTCGGATTATCTTTGCAAACACAGGTAAATCTTGATTAGATTCATCTTGGTTTTGTTGTTGTAATATTTATGCCAGCCGAGCGAAATTTAGATACAAATGGATTGTTTTGTAACAAACATTCTTGGATGAGGCAAAGTTCTCGATCTAATGTAGGATTCGGCGTTCACATTGTTTAAAGGCGGAACAGGGTCGTATATATAAAGGCGAGCATACATACGGGATGCGTACCGGCATTTCGGCGTGGTAATAATGCACCATTACGATGTCGCAATTCACCATGGATAGTGAAGATATAAGGACCCCTCCCTATTAGGACACTGCGATCTATTGTACATCCAAGACTTGTAAAAGCATTTCTTTGCATTATCTTGTCGAATGTCTTTGTAAAAATGATTTAGATCGGTTATCATAACCTTAACGTATAATGTTACGAAGAGAGTAGGTGGATCACGAAGTGGAGGTAGTTTGATTTTCCCTTGATTGCAACACGTTCCAAATTTGGGATTGGACCTAGAAGAGCGAACCAATCTCTCATCAATCGATCCGTGCATCGCTTTCGGTACTCACAAATGATGTTCATTCTCCCAGGGAATGGCGGCTTTGATCCGGCACTTGTTGATTCTCAATGAGCGGGTAGAGGAAGCATCATCTTCAGCGTCACCTATTTGCTCTGTTCCTCTTCAAAGTCACCTATACGACCATGTTCTTCTTGATTGTGAGAGGTTCTTCTAGAATAGGAGTCCTACATTTAAAAGGTTGAATTAAAATGTTTTAAGGTTGAATTATAATCTTGTCATGGTCAATTATTTGAATTAAATAGGAGAGAAATAGAAATTAAGTTACATAATAGTAGGATGATCTTTGTTATGAGGCATGCATTTGTTGTCTCCTTTGTCCTAATGCGCGTCTTGAAGGAGGCAAAACAATGTTTGAAACGGCGGTTCGGAATCAGGTCAAGTTCTTTCACGTTCAACTCGTTCTCTTGCGAAACGTCTTGTTTGTCCAATCCCACGTCTACCACGGGTTGTTGCACGTATTGGCGCGATATACGTCCTTTCAAATGTAGAAATATTATGATTAGGTTTGTGAATTATAGAAGATGAGCTTTCTCTTAACTCCATATTCAAAGAAGGGGGAAACATTTGATGGGCTCGACTCAATCGCACGACCAATTCATAATCATCGTTCTAAAGCAATTAAGGTAACTAAATAAACAATTAAGGTAAATAAACAATATAATATGTATATATGTAAACCATGTCACGTATGAAAGCCATGTCAATATGTAAGCATGGAAGTATGACATAATATATTGGTGTATGCGTATGGTTGGGTGACTTTGGTGACAACTAAACAAATCATATAAAAAGCTAATTAGAACATAAAATCCTAAAAATCATTGCAATGGACCAAAGTATGTAGTATAGAAGTATGACATAATAATAATTTTGACGTCGTAATATATTCAACCAAACAAAGCATTTATAATAAAAACCACTCAAAACATAGAATCATGAAAAATGTATAATCAAATGAAAACATGTAATTTATTAAAGTGGTCTATTTTGGTATTTTATAATGGAAACATGATATATGTTTAACCTAAAATAAACATGATATGAAACATGTGTATGAACAATTAGTTTAACATAACATGCGCAAAACAATCCAAGTAATCCTACCTCTAGTAGAGATGGTGGCAATGGTGGTGCATGTTCTTTTCCTTTCCTTGGAGGAGGAGGTTGGTCCATGTAGTAAAACTTGTTGCTACATAGACATAAACAAGAATAATAAATAGCAATAAATCCAAAAAGCAGCAATTACTGGATTCTAAGAAACTTGAGCTGCAACTTTGGCGATTTGGGGTTTTTTTTTTTTTTTTTTTTTTAACTTTGACTTAGTTTTTGGTTGTTTGCAATTTTGGTTTTGCAAGTAGTTCAAACAAATGTATTTCTATGTGTGTGTGGGGGCATATGGGGGATGTAGTAAGGGATCGAAGTACTGTTTGATGTTGAAAGAAGTATGAGAAAGTGATTTCATAGTTTTTTCTAAGGAATTTTGATCTTTAATCTTCAATAAAGGTTTGGTTTTTTAATGTGCACCCTTTTGCTTCCAGCATTTTTGCAACCTACCACCCTCACAACCCTCCACTTTTAGAACCCACTTGAACTTACACTTAGTAAAATACCAATTAAAAAGAACTAATGATTTGAAAAACCCACAACTAATGATTTGAAAAAGACACAACTAATGATTTCGAAAAAATCAGTCATTTGAAAGCCACCCCTTGAAATTACTCAATTCAGACCTATAATCATCAAGATTTGACCACTTAAAAATTTGTTACATGGGTTCTCAAAAAAAGAAGTGGCAGCAGCAGTATTATAAAATTTAAAAGGACTGAAGAAACAAAAACCTAAAAATTATTCTCAAGTGCTTTAAAATTATTATAGATCTTTGTCTATAAACAGTTTAGAAATGGGTTGCTAAATTCCCCTTTGCTTGAACCACAAATAATCTCTTTGGCTTAGGATGATTGTTGTTGAAGAAGAAGAGAAATTTAATCATGTTCTAAAACCTTAAGTTTCAACTATCAAAGCTAGCGATGTCGGTTATAAGCCTCTTGAATTATTGTCAAAAGCAGGTCAAGACAACTAACAAATTCAGCTCAAAAGCGAACTCTCCAAATCAGTAACCAACTGAGCATATAGTTTCAAAATCTTTAGCCTTTTGATTGTAGTCTCTTTCAATAAAAATGCTAATACTCGATATAAATAGTACGACACACACTTGTCAAAACAGTTTAGTAATCAAAAAATAACACAGTTACTACAAAATCAATTATAATTAATAACGAAACTAAACTACAATGTACATTAAAAGAAAGAAATTGAAGCTTTCATGCCATGACATACTTCCTTCAACTTGCAAAGAAAAGATCCAGCTTATGTACCAAGAAAAAAAAATACCCATATCTGTTTTCCTTTGAGTTTTCTTTACAAATACACAGCTTAGATAACTCGCAAAATCATAAAATATTTCAAAAGACAAATATTGGTCAAGAATAAGCAGTTTCTCGTTTCTCAAGTACTTTAAAATTATTTTAGATCTTTGTCTATAAAGAGTTTAGAAATGTCTTTTAATATAAAATTATTAAAACTCTTTATCAGAACACATCTTGTGATAAAAGCGAAGTGGTGGTAAAAGACAAAGCATGTGTTCACTAAAACTCAAAAAGACAAATGTTGGTGCATTCAACAAAATTCATACAGTTTACCTTAGCCCAAAGAGGTAGCAAACAATAAAAAATAATATAAGTAAATAAGTAAGGCGCAAAAAAACATTAAAAAATCCACAAAACCAATTCAATTTTTGAACTACAAAAGAAAAATACTCATTTGCATAGGATTATCATAATTATCTTTCAAAGACTTGAAATTTACCAATTCAGTTCCGACAGTGCTCGATTTCAACGGTAGCAGGAACACGTAGAGGGAAAAGAACTGAAGAAACAAAAACCGAACAAATTAAAGACATATAAGAGGACCTAATAATAACATTTAAAAACTAATATATTTCAAATTTCGTTATAAATTACATGGCTTCAAGTCGGGTAATTTGTTGTTTTTATTAAATTATTATTATTATTATTATTATTATCATTATCTTTCATTATTAGACTTGAAGGGTTCTACTTACCCAAACATTTATTTCTTTCTTTGAGCCTTTTAAAACCCAAACCCAAAGAAATTGGGATGAAAAATAGAACTGGTGCTTTTTTCTTTCACCTTCTTTTAAGTAAAAGAATTCTCTTTTTTTTGTTTATTTTTTATTAGTTCAAAAAAAATTGTTATTATTATTATTAAGTATATTCAAAATCTATTACTAAAATTATTATTACAGAATGATTATTTACACAGTTTAATTGTTGCTCTAGTTTCAAAGTTCTATTTATTAATTATTATTACTTTTGGTTATTATGTTATGAGAGATTAGAGTTCCTCCGTCTTATAAATTAAGATGAGAAAATACTAAAAAGTCCCACTAAAAAATTCTCATAACAAAAGTCTAAAAATAATTCTTGTATCCAAAAGTCTAAAATCATAATTTTAATACCAAAAAAGTCCAAACTTAACATATCTACAAACGCCGTTATGTTAAAAAACTTTCATTTATTGAACTTAATTTATTGTTTCTTTTTTGATCTTGCGCTCCAAAATCTATACTATTACTTGATGCAATGGTCCGTCCAATCAAGATACTACGACTTAACGCATTACTTTTACCCTCAAAGCCCAAATCTGCAGTAAGATTAGCAAACCGTGAACTAGGCAGGGGCACTCCCTGCGAAAGTCCTCCGGCGTGAGAATTAGCACAAGAAAGCTAATAAGAATATATTTTAGCAGAGTTTCGGCTAGAGGGTTCAAATTGCATACCTCTCCCCTTCATTTTTCGGGGCTTTTATAGTTGCCGGAGAGCATAACTGCACATAACAGTTCATAACTGCCCACTAATGATCATGGTTTTAATGGCGGGCACATTAACTGCCCCATTAACTCCCTCATTAAACATAACTGTCTAAATGAAGACTTTCCCGGATATAACCGTCCTCAATCATTACTGATCTTTCCCTTACATAATCGTCCTCAACTCAGAAAGTATCCCGATTAGCGAGCATAGCAAATCATGCTCGCACCTTAATTCTGCTCACTGGTTAAGCCCCCAAGTCGCTGACATCTAGCTCGATGAAGACTGAGGTCATGCTCGCTTGTATGAGTAATGACCATGTGCCTAGCATGTGACCTAAAACTTGGGCCAATTGGGCCGGGCAGTTCACTTTTCAATTATGACAATAATGTAATTGTATTGAATATTATTATTAGTATTATTATAATATTATTATTAAAATAGTAATATTATTATCTTCTTAATATTAGTATTAAATAACAAAATCTATTTACAAAATTCATTTCACAATAATCCCAAAGCAACTATCCCATCTCTAAAATCTAAAATTAATTTTTTTTTCAGACTTTAAAAATTAACCTTTACACTTTTATGAAATTGTGGTAGTAATATCAGTAGTCATAGTAGTGTTGATAATGATAATAATATTAATATTATTATTATTTATTAATAATAATAACATTATTAATAACAATAATAGTATTAATAGCAAATTTTTAAATATTATTGTTATTATTAATAGTAAGTTATTTGTTGGTGTTGTTGTTGTTTTATTATTATTATTATTATTATTATTATTATTATTATTATTATTATTATTATTATTATTATTATTATTATTATTAATAATATTAATGCTATTTTATCTAAAATATTGAATCATTAAAATTATTGAAGTTAAAAATAAGTTTAATTTCAAATAAAACCTCATACTTTAACGATATTAGAAGAAACGTTAAGTTTTAGACTTTTTGATCTTAAGAGTTTAAGTTTGAGACTTTTTAGATAGAAAAATAATTTTTGAGATTTTTAAGATATGAGATTTTTTTAATAAGATTTTATGGTATTTTTCTCAATTAAGATGCTTAAGACAATTGAAAGACTTATTATTAAATTAAACAGTCCCTAACTCTAACTCGAATTCGGAATCTTACTAACTTAAGAATAATTTACGCACGCACCCAAACAATCCCTTTTATCCAAGTCCCACTCCCCCTCCATCTCTATAAATTCATCCCAGGCTTTCTCCAACCTTCATCATCTTCAACTAAATCTTCTGTTTCCCTCCATTTACAACACAACTCAATAAGCAAAGCAAAACATCTCAGTTTTCGAAAATGCAGCAAGGCAAAAGTGACTACCTACTGGTCAGCCTAAGCTTTAACAGCTACTCCACTAATGGATTGGCAGCTATGTTGTAGGCCTTTCAATGTGTTCGTTAAACTTATACACCGCATGGGTTTGTTTTGAACTAAGTCGAAATAAATTAACTACATTTTGGTTAGAAATCTCCCTAGAGCCATCATCACACTGTTCTACTTCTTTCTATAGTTTAGCTTCAAGATTGTATTTATGAGTTCCTTAAAAGCCATATATTTTAATTATTTAAAAGGGCGGCTCATGGTCATATGGATTGACAATTTTAACTTCAAGAAGACAGAAATAAAGGTTCATATGGATTGACAGAAGACTCGAAAAGATAATATGAAAATTAATTGATGTCAAGAATTACATGAAGAATTACAAAATAGAAGAAATAAGAAAAAGTAAATCTTACAGATTGATGGAACTCCGAACCAAGCGAGCTTGATGAAACTGGAACTCCGAACGAACTATAGTATTCCTTTAACATAAGGTTGAAGGTGAAGATTTAGACAGGTTACATAGAAAACAGTAGAGAAAGGAGATTCATAACAGTAGATCACATAAAAACAGAAAAACATGCTACCAAAGTTGCTCATTTTTCCTGCTAAAATGATTTTATAGAGTTTCCTTTCTTTCTTTCAGTACCATTTACAAACAACTAATAAAACAATTTTTGAGGTAAAAAACCATTGTTTTCTCGACTCCAATAGAATACTTACAAAAGCTAATTTCAAGAGACAAAATCATAGTTAATAACAATATGAAAGTTTGTACTTTCAATTGAATTTTTTTTCCTGGTAGTCGATGGAAAATAAGAGCAGTAATGGATCTTCAATTGTAACAGTAAATAACCATACGAAGCTACCAAAGTTGGAGCAACAACAATGTGGATCAGGTTTAAAGGGACCTCTGCTGCATTGCGAACATGACTACCCTTTATATGAAAGCTTTTAAACACTGCAATTATTATATTTATAAGTAATGATAGAAATTGCTAATATGAAAGTTTGTACTTTGATTTGGGAAACTGTTCTAGGTGATCTCAGTCTCCATGGGTTCAGGGTGACGATGCACTGCCAACTTTTCAGCAAACTTTGTTCGTTGATAATGTTATACAAACCTCTATGAAACTAAAGCTTCAGTTATTTCCTATTGATGAAGGTACGCGGAGAGCCTTGGAAATGGTAGGTACTAAGAAACAAAGCAAAACATCTCAGTTTTCGAAAATGCAGCAAGGCAAAAGTGATTACCTACTCGTCAGCCTAAGCTTTAACAGCTACTCCACTAATTTAACGACGATGAGGTGGTTTTTGTAGCCAAGTACTGTACCCCCACCGGGTTTTAAATAAATTCAGAAACTCACTCAAAATGTAATTTTTGAGATTTCTAAGATATGAGATTTTTTTAATGAGATTTTTTGGTATTTTTATCTTCAAGCCGTTTTTTTTAGGTTGGAAAGTTTGTTTAGCTAGTGTTACATCTAGATCATTGGCCAAATGAACAGGTAATACATTTTTTTTGCATTTGTAATTTTCTCCAATACTAAACTGTTCCAAGAACTGAATTTTCCAAGTTATGCTGTTTTTCTGATTCTAATTGTTGCCATTTTAGTTAAGTTCTGTTGGTTTGATTGTTCTGGGGTAAGTTCCCTTTGAAACTTACCCTAGAGCAGAAGACGGGTATCAAGCGGTTGTTGGCTTCTTGAAGACGAAGGCAGGTTAGCATTGTAGCCAAACTTGTGTAAGTTTGCATTTATTTTATTTTTTAGTTGATTGTCTTATTCTGAAGAGGAAAATTAATGCTGAGCATAATCAGGGGATTTTGTGATAATAGTTGTTTAGGAATGAGAAGGGTATTTCCTGTGTTTCTTTATTCAAAAGAATATAGTACTGTCATCAGTGTTGCTGTAACCTATAGCAGCAGTATAGTAGAACAATCCAAACAGAACAATACAATAAAAAACAAAATACATAAACAATGACATTCTCATGAATAACGAACCAAGGCACAGTGTATACCATTTCAAAAAAAAGTGAGGGTGGTTATTGCTTAAAAATCTGCACGCTTTACAGGTCAGTGCAAGTTATAAATTCAGGTAGGCTCCTAAGTAATTCTGAAGCAGTATTACATTCTAATAGTGAAGATAATAATTTTAAAACAGAACGACTTCATTTGATAAGTGGACTTTGCATAAGCCATCCCTTTTTGCTTTTGTTGTAGATTGTAGAAACTCAGGTACGTTGACGTTGAGGGAAATTTATGAGCTCATTGAAAAAGAGTCCAGAAAGCTTTCACTTTCTTGAGATGGTGAGATGAGATCATACATAATTACATACCATTAAAGTCCTTTTTCAATGCCTCAATAGTTGAAATTCAAATAAAATCTATAAACAGAATAACAAAAATTGAAACAGAATCATACCTTTGAGAGGGACTGAACAACCTTCACTTTGAAATCACTACCAAGATGAACTCCTAGTAAGCAATTTTGATACAAACTCTTCACTACCAAGGTTGAGTTTCGAGGCAACCTGCAACAAAAAGATGCTTAGTTTGATGAACCTTTAAATCACATTTCAAGAACATCGGGTATACATGGCAAAGGAAATAAATAAAAAGCTAACTATGCACATATTGGTTGAACAGAAGTTGAACAATGCTTTACTGGGATTATTTTAGCTCTACTCTTTGAACTGCCTGTAGGCTGTAGCCGTGTTGCTACCTTAGCATGTCTTATAATGTGTCAGAGATAAAATTTGCATAGACATAAAATTTGATTGCATAGACATAAAAAGTTTTAGTCTTTGTGTTCACTGTTATTCTAAGTTCTAACAATCTTTCTCATACTCTAATAAGTATACGAATCATAAAACCATACATTCTACCTTTGAGAGGGATGCCTTTTCTGGTATCTATCTGTCATGACTATTTATGCATAATCATAATTCTCTATCTGTCATGACTGTTTATGCATAATCATAATTCTCTTCAAAACAATGGGATAACATTGAGTAGTTAGAATAGGAAATTGCTTTCCTGCAACCATAAAGTCATTAATCATCAGACGCCTATATTTCTTCATACCATTTGGAATATATTTGATTTGGTATCCTGTAATCATTATTGATGTAGCTGAAGGTAATTAAAAGTAACGATAACTATCAAAGCTGTTGAGATCGCGCACGACTACCAGCGTTGATCTTCCAAATCTTGTTGAGGTTCACAAACCTACCACGATCTGGGCATCAATTCGCGTTGATTCAATGAATACCAGAATTGGGAAAAAGTGTCTTATTCATAAAACGGCAAAACTACCTCTCAAACAACCCTAAAAGTGTTTTGAGCACCTAAAAGCAATAAATTGTCGAAATTAAAAAAAAAACCAGAAAATAATAAAAAACTTCAATGGCCCGTAACACTATCTAAATGACGTTTTTGGCCTTAAAAATAGCTCATAACCAAGTTTCACTTGATTTATATTGTTCGTCTTTCCGAGAGCTTCGATTTGATATATGGCAGGCCCCGTAACTCCACCCGAGTCAAAAGTTATGCCCTTTTCCGCGCACCCGGTCCAAACGGTCGAGATAATCAGTAGTGTTGGACTGCCTGCATCATTCCCCCCTGGTTGAACAAAATTCAACCTCGAATTACCAACAGCATCATCATCAGAGTCCCGATGAAAAGGAAGTAAGTGTTTGACATTAAACACATCTACAGTACAGATGTGACTCGACAGCTTCAAACGATAAGCGTTGGGGTTGATTTTTTCAATGATCTCTACTGGACCAATCGTCTTGGCGGACAACTTATTATACGCCCCAGCTGGAACATGATCCTTGGTCAATACAGCCCACACAAAATCCCCAACTTGGAACTCAACATGCCTGCGCTTCTGATCGGCTGCTTGCTCGTACGGCCTTACTGTGAACCTTCCCTTTGGTTGGCAGAGTCAATAGGTCAAGCGGTCCTTTGGGCTGAACTGAATAAACCACTTGGAATAGGCTGAACCCTGTACTACGATTAACCACATGGTTGTGAGCAAACTCCGTCTGACACAATTTCTGATCCCAACCTTTAGTATGCTCCCCAACCAAACAACGCAGAAGATTACCAAGCGATCTGTTGACGACCTCAGTTTATCCATCTGTTTGCGGGTGGTAGGCACTTGTAATACCCCGATAATTTTAAATAAAAAAAAATATATATATATATTAATTCGTGTTAATTAAAATTATAATTTTTTTGGACCTATTTAATTAATACTATAATTGTTTTGGGTTAATATGATTGTTTTGGATCTATTTAGTAACCAATTGAATTGGGTTGGGCTTGACCCACTTTTGACTAAGACTTTAATACTAATCCCCAATTAATATTACTTAATTAATTTCGGTCCAGTTAACTTTAAGATTTCGGTTTAGGGTTAGAAAACCGAATAGGGTTTTATATAAATAGAATGATTGGTAAAGAAAGAAAAAAAAAAGAAGAAAAGAGAAGAAGAAGCAAAAGGGCGGCCAGGCAGAGGGAGAGATTCATAACAGTTAGTAAGTAATCTCATCATCTTAGCTTTTTATGTTGGGATCTTTGAGAATATAAAGGTTTGTAGATAAATATAATTAATATTTATATTATTTTAATGGAGTTTATTGCTATGCATTGTTGGGTTAGAGTTTGGAAGCAATCAAGAAAGAAAGTAATCTGAGAGAAGAAAGAAAATGATGATGATGATGATGGCTTTGGGCAGGAAATAAAGAAAAACAAAGGAGAGCTTTGGCAGCCACGCATGAGAGAGTGAGCAATTTTGATGTTTTCAATTATACAAACTAGGTAATTGTTATATTAATTATATAATTATTTTATAAATACCACTATGTGGGTTGACATTTGGGACGAAGCAGTTTATAAAAATTTGATTTTTGGTTTTGGTCTGTATATTTATAAAATCAGTATATTAGGACCTAGTTAAATAATAATAATAATAATAATAATAGTTGTAGCTAATTTTATATCATCTTGTATTTTAGATTTAGATAATCGAGCTTATGACGATCGTACATATTGGGGATTATCGTTGCTAAGCATTTTGAGGTAAGGGATTATACCTCATTTAGGTCTTTTGAATTATTCGTTTCATACTGTTAGGCTTCCGTTATTTCTTTGATAAATGTCGTTCCTTGAAAACGTGTGCCGATTTTGTATCGGTATTTGATTTTGAACTCCGTCGATTTCGTTCATTTGATTACTCATAATTATGCTCCTTCGTTTAATCTCGCATACCTATCATGTTTTATGTGAGATATCTATTTGATACATAAATGTGTTTGTAATTCATTTTGTAAAATGTATTTGATTATTTCAAAATTTCTACCTTGATCACTAAGTCAAACAAACCTAGTCACGGGTAAATGTGACCTTTCGATTTACCTAGTCACGGGTTAATGTGACCTTTTGATTTACCTAGTCACGGGTTAATGTGACCTTTCGATTTACCTAGTCACGGGTTAATGTGACCTTTCGAAACCCTTTAACCACTAGACATGTGGTTAGTTATCCGGATATACCATTTGGAAACCTTTACCCTTATGGGTCTTTAGAATATTTTGAAACATTGTTCAAACAAGTCTTTGACCGCTTATGTGATCTTGGTATCTGTGAGTTGTCTGTTGTCTCCAGCTGGTATGGGACGGTTGGTGACAATTGGATTACTCGAGTCATTTGTTGTATCTTTATCTTTCACTTGGAATCCTGAAAATATATTTGAAATCTGAATATTTGAACTTTGACTATTTGATTTTCGCATTTTAGATATTGGAACTTTCGATTTTGATTCCTTGATTTATTTCGGTCAACTCCTCCTTAGTAACCGGAGGAGTTGTATATGAGCTTACTGAGCATTGTTCGCTCACCCTTTCTTATTCTTTCTCTTCCAGGTGACAATTAGTTTGGCTAGATGAATTGTTTCGAGTAGAAGAATGAAGATGGTCAAAGAAGTTTTAGACATTTTAGTAAATTTTTACTTTGGAAGTTTAATTCACTTTGATAAATTTTAATTTTAGATTTCGTTTCGGACATTTTGTGGTTGTATTTTAGTTACTTTTGGAGGATATTAAATTTATTAATTATTACTATTGGGAGTTATTATGAATTTTAAGTATTGATTGATGGTGACGTGGCCGAATTGTGGGTCCAAATGGTCGGACCCGAGTTTGGGGCGTTACAGCACTGCTGAAATCGAGTCGCGTATTCACCATTCTCCATAGGCTGCGCCAAAAGTGACTAAGGAACCGAGTATCCCTATCTGAAACAATGGACGTAGGCAACCCATGTAAACGGTAAATCTCACGGAAGAACAATTGTGCAACATTGACAACATCTGCATGTAGTCTTCTTGCAGGGAATGAAGTGGACCATCTTGGAGAAATTAAATGATCCACGACCACAAAAATAGAATCATTACCCCGCTGTGTTCGGGGTAGACCCAACACAAAGTCCATGCTAACGTCCACACATGGTTGAGAAGAGACTGGAAGGGGCATATACAAACCGGCATTGGTAGCAGCCCCTTTAGAAACTTGACAAATCTGGCAATGCTGCACGTAGCGCTCAACTTTTCTGTGCATACTGGGCCAGAAGTAAGATGCTTGGGCAAGCTGTAATGCACTATCCCTGCCAACGTGTCCCTCACCATGGAGTTCCTGAATTATCTTCAACGGCAGACTACACTCAGGAATGCAAAGCCGATTACCATTGAATAAGAACCCGTCATGCAGTAAGAAGTCAGATTGGCGGCCCTCTTCAATGTGTTGAAGTACTGTTATGAAGTACGGGTCAGCAGCGACTAATTGACGAAAGGAGTCGAATCCTGGCACTTCAACCCTCATGGTAACGAGAGAGTTGCTTCTGCGACTCAAAGCATCTGCGACCCGATTAGTGACCCCTGCCTTATGCTTAACAACAAATGTGAATTTTTCTAGGTAGGCAACCCACCGGGCATGTCGTGGAGAGACCTTGTCCTGTCGATGAAGGTGTCTCAAGGAGTCATGATCAGTGTACAAAACGAACTCGCGATGGAACAGGTAATGCCTCTAGTGTTTGATAGCCTGCACCACTGCGTAGAATTCGACATCATAAGTGCTATACCAAGTCTTAGCGCCTGATAACTTCTCACTGAAGTATGCTACCGGTCTGCCATGCTGACTCAACACCGCTCCAATCCCAACCTTTGAAGCATTAGTGTGTTGCTCAAAAGGTTGTGCGAAATCTGGTAACACTAGAATGGGTGTTGTGGTAAGGCGTTCCTTAATTAGTCGAAATGTCTCCTCTGCGTCATCTGTCCACTGAAACTTACTATCCTTCATGCATTCGGTCACCGGCGTCATAATACTACTAAAGTGGGGAATAAACGCCTAAAAGGAGGCCAGGACTATGGAAACTTCAACCTTGATGGTGATTTGTCGGAGCCGCTTTGCACGGCGCACACTCGCCTCATCAACATAACCCCAGTCAAGCCACATAACCCAAGAATAACGCATCAGAAGCCATAAACACACACCGTTTGCTACATAAAGCTGTTTCATTTGAGCACGATGTAACTTCCCGTCACTGCAAGTGTTCTTCAAGGCTGCTGATGTATATCAGGATATTATCGAAATAAACCACTATGAATTTATCAATGAAGGGCCGCAGCAACTGGTTCATCACTCGCATGAAGGTGCTCGGTGCATTAGACAATCCGAAGGGCATCACAAGCCACTCATACAAGCCCTCTCGAGTCTTAAATGTTGTTTTCCATTCGTCCCCAGGCCGAACTCGAATCTGGTATTACCCGCTCTTCAAATCTAACTTTGTAAAGATAATGGCCCCGTTGATCCGATCTAGTAAGTCATCCAAACTCGAACCTCGAACCGGGCGTACTGACAAGAATCTTGTTGATGGCCCTACTGTCCACACACATACGCCAAGTCCCATCTTTTTTTGGCGTCAATAGGGCAGGTACAACACATAGATTCATACTCTATGTAATCTGCCCTTTAGCCAACAACTCTTCTACCTGTCTCCGTAACTCCTCATGCTCACTAGGGCTCATCTTGTAGTGAGGCTTATTAGGTAGTGCCGCTCTGGGAACCAGGTCTATATAGTGATGTATGTCACAAAGGGGTGGGAGTCCCTCAGGTAGTTCATCTGGAAGACACTAGAGAATTCTGCTAACAACGGCAATACAAGCTCTGGGATTGGTATCGGGTCAGTTGTTTCTTTTCCAAACAACACAAACACCGTCTCACTTTCCTGTAATTCTTCATTAAACTGGGCTAGTGACAACAAGCTCTTACTCGTACCGGCTGAAACGGGTTTCACGTCAACCGACTTACTGGGTATGAGCGTAATTTTGGTCTCATCTGTTACAAAGCTATAAGTATTGGCCCATCCGTCATGAACCACCCTCTTATCAAATTGCCAGGGTCGTCCCAACAACAAATGACATGCATCCATAGCTACTAGATCACACCATACATCATCCCTATATTTTGATCCAATCGAAAAGAAACAAGGGCGCTGCCAGTAAAAAGCTACTCTCCTCCTTTCTAGAGCCGGAGCTAGCTTGTAGGGCTTGGGGTGCTTTGCCTTCATATTTAGTTTCTGCACTGCTTCCCGTGAAACTATGTTCTCGCAACTACCAGAATCAATCACGAAACGACAGACCTTGCCCAGAATGGTGCACGTTGACTGGAAAATATTGCTACGCAACCAGTCATCTTCATAACTTCCCCTAGGTGTCAAGTACGATCTCCGCACTACCAATGCGACCCCTACGTCACCCGCGACAATCTCTTCATCTTCCTGAGGTGCATCGAACACCGGGTTGTCTGTGATTACGACATCGTCGTCTTTCTGCTCTTCCTCGACTTCAGCAAATAGTGCTCTTTTGCCCCTTTTTTTGCACTCTGCTTGCACTAGACCAATTTCCCACAGTAAAACACTTCATAGTATCAAGCATCGGCCCCTCCGCGACCGACTACCGACAACACGCCTGCTCCCGCCATTCGCTTCTTGCTATTAACGTTGGTGGTATTTACACTGGTACTACCCCCACCAAAATTCACACGCCGCACCTATTTTTCAATCACCAAAGCCCTCTGATACGCCGCCGACACTGTTCCGGGGTCTAGCATGTTAAGAGTATCCTGAATCGGAGCCCTCAACCCTCAAATGTATCGTGCCACCAATTGCTCTTCTGCTTTCCTCGAACATCATTCCTAGCCAAGCAATTGATAAAAATCGATGGTATAATCATCCACCGACTTGGATCCCTGCCTCAAGTTCTGCAACCGCTGGTACAAGAGCCGTTGGTAATTATGTGGCAAGAACGCAACACGCATGTGCTTCTTCATCTTTTCCCAATCTGTAATTTTTGATTTACCGAGTCTGTTGCGTGTGGTCTTTAATTGTTTCCACCAAGCCGTCGCCCGTCCCCGCAGCCTAGTTACGACAAGAGCCACTCGTCTATTCTCCGACACTAGCTTAAACTCCAAAATCTCCTCCGTAGTTGCTAACCAATCAAGGAATTCGTCCGCCTGGAGGCTGCCGTGAAATTCAGGTATTTCAGTGCGCATACCCATCTCCCATCGCCTCACATCTTCTGCGACTGGGGCTCGTGGTCTCCTACGACGGGCCTGTGGAATGCCCTCGTAGAACTCCCCACCATCATCCTCCCCATTTCTGCCGCCTCCTACCCTATCTTCCTGCCCGTTTTGATTTTGTTGTTCCGGCGTTCCCCGCCTATTCAGGTTTCCCATCATCTCTGCCATCCTCTCGGTTAAAACCATTATCATCTGCTCCATCTTCGCATCCACCATCTGTCCTATCCGTTGTTCCAGTTGAGCCGCATCATCACACTCATAAATTACGCCTGCTGCCGACCATGATGAAAAGGAAGATTCGGCTCTGATACCAACTGATGTAGCTGAAGGTAATTAAAAGTAAGGATAACTATCAAAGTTGTTGAGATCGCGCACGACTACAAGCGTTGATCTTCCAAACCCTATTGAGGTTCACAAACCTACAACGATCTGGGCATCAATTCGCGTTGATTCAATGAATACCGGAATTGGGAAAAAGTGTCTTATTCATAAAATGGCAAAACTGTCTCTCAAACAACCCTAAAAGTGTTTAAATATGCTCAAAACCCTAAAAGCAATAAATTGTCGAAATTACAAAAAAAAACCCCGAAACTAATAAAAAACTTCAATGACTTGTAACACTATCTAAATGACGTTTTTTGGCCTTAAAAATAGCTCATAACCGAGTTTCACTCGGTTAGTTTTGTCCGTCTTTCCAAGAGCTTCGATTTGATATGTGACGGGCCCCGAACTCCACCCGAGTCAAAAGTTATGCCCTTTTCCGCGCACCCGGTCCAAACGGTCGAGATAATTAAGCGCGAGACTGCCTGCATCAATTATATTTTTATTCCATTCGGTATCAATTATTCTTAAAACTCTTCCACTTTTTTGGATATAGTTAGAAACTAATTTACTTGCAAAACTAAGTGCAGTTGCTATCCCTAATGAGTGTCCTTTGAGAGACCCGTGGATAATTAGATCACAGACCCATGGATAATTAGATCACAGTTAAACAACAAATATTGGGACCTTGGAAGCTACATTATCATGAATTCTATAAAAGAAGAAATCAAGGGATTAATATATATTTCAATATCAGAACATTTCATTTATAAACCCAAAATCATGTATGTTCCAGTTGAGATGAAAAAAAATGAAAGAGAAGGAGAGTTGAACTTTAGTTATTTCTTGAGTTTTTGGTAAAGATGAGTAAAGTATTGTCGTATGAGGGGCAGTGTGATTTGAAGACGATGAAATAGGATGGAATTGGGAAGTATGCGGAGGTGGAGAGAGACGTTTGGAAAGTGAATGGCGAGCTTGTAGGGTATGTGCAAAAATGGGGGAGCTTGAGCCAAGTTGTGATGATCGGGGCTGTGCATCTTGCTCCTGTTGACCAGGCAGTAAATTCTCAGGCAATGATTGAGGATTGGGTCTCAGAGAAGGGTTTGTTTGTGAATAAGCAGATAGAGAGTCTGCCAACTCATCCACACCATCACTAAGAAAGATATCTCTCAGCAAAATTCAATTCCAAGGTATTACTATAAACTGATTCAAGACATTCAGTTGGCAATGCTCTCACACTTGGGTTGATAGGTTATGACCATTGATAGGTTATGACCCTTATCTGTCAGTTGTAGTGCCATTGTGCCAAGGCAAAATCTGAACTGAGTTCTTTTTTTTTTTTGGATAAGTAAATCTGAACTGAGTTCTTCCCATATATCCTTAAGGACCTTAACCCTATACTCGGTCTAACCTCTAAAGCAGAGGACCTTAACCTCTATATCTTGAGTGCTTAATTTGACAGCAGACATCACCAAAAAATATGCCCTAAACTTCGAGGGCTTTTGTTGGGCAATATACAAATCACACTGCAAAAAGTATTAATGTTCAGTATTAAACTTTAGTTATTTCTTGAGTTTAAACTTTAGTTCAGTAAAACAAGCAATTAATTGTATAATTTTTGCAACAAAAAGTAAAATTCCATATTTCCATAGTTTTATTCATAGGATTGACAATACGTTCATTCTGGTGCTATCACATAAATGGTGCTCTTTGAAACTCACCTAGATAATGCTCGATGTCGGTGGTGGCAGGAACAACCTCGATCAAAGATGACCGCCTCTTGACTCGATTTCTGCGTAGGCAGCAGTTCAAAAGTGGGGCGTCCAATAATCGTGCCTTCACTTGAACACCCTAAATAGAATAACAAAATTTAACGGAAAGTAAAATTTAACAAAATTTAAGGTGAACTAGGTGGAGCTCTACGTATCTTTGAGAAGGACTTTCCCAGTGCTTGAATCTATGAACAAAAAAGGAGGAGCGGAGAGGGAAGTGTCGACTGGGCGGAGAGGGGCAGAGGGTAGTGCTCGACTGGGCGGAGAGGGGGTGAACTGGTGGGCGTAGTTGGGAGATAAACGAAGTGGATAAGGACGACGGGGAGGGGCACAAAGGAGGGTTTTGTAGTTGGGAAAACCCATTGTTGGAAGAGGAAACAAACATTGCAAAGGAAGATAGAAGGTTGAACTATCGTCGGAAGACTCGGAAAGAGTTGGGGAGAGGGATACGCACGCAGAGAGGAAAAAGGGTTCTAACTGCCCTTCACACATGTGAAATCTAGACGAAATTGGGACCGTAGGATCTCGGTAAATGAATTGATCTCGGCCCCTGAATAGCTTTTGTCAATCGCGAGCGTGCGAAACTGAGCTATATTGACTAAAGCATTAATGTTGCGGTATGATAGGTTGGTCGATAGGCTATTGACAGAGCGGGAGACGGAGAGAGATGGTGGTTTTAGAGAAAGGAAGGATATGATGGACATTCTCCTCGACAATTTGCACGATGAAAATCTTTGAAATTAAACTAACAAGGGACAATGTCAAGGCTTTTCTAATCGGTTAGTCTCTCTCTCTCTCCGTTTGTTAACCTTTTTTGTCTCATTTACACGATAGTTATTTGTGCATTGATCAAATTTGGAAACCTCAAAATAAAAATATGTAGTACTATGGTTATAAAAGGTGTTTTTCCTACTTGCTTAGAGTATCTTAAATGTTTTTTCGGCAAACTAATAGAGTAATTGATGAAATAGGATCTCTTCGTTGCGGGCACCGAGACAAGTAAAACGATCCAATGGGTACTAGCTGAGATCATTAACAATCGAGATATGGGGAGAAAGCTTAGGAGGGAGATCAATAAAGTTGTTGGCAAGGGTAGGCTAGTTGGAGAATCTGATGTTCCAAATCTCCCCTACTTGAAGGCTGTTATTAAAGAAACCCTACGTTTACACGGTGTAAATTACACCCAACGGTGCCACTAATTAGTCGTAAATGCAGGGAGGATTGTAAGATTAGTGGCTATGACATACCAGCTGATTCTAGGATTCTCATTAATGTCTATGCCATCATGCGAGACGAAGATTCTTGGGAAATGCCAACAAAATTTTCGCCGGAGAGATTTTTGGAGAGCCAAATTGATATGAATGGCCATGATTTCAATTTTTTTCCGTTTGGGAGTGGAAGGAGAAGATGTGTTGGACTTGGGCTTTCCCATATTGTAATGCATGTGACAGCCGCGACGTTGGTTCAAGTTGCTTTGACTGGAAAAGCCTGATGGAGGTGGAAAGGTTGAAATGGAAGAAGGGTTAGGAATAACATTGGGCATGTCTCGTCCTCTTGTATGCTTCCCCACTTTACTCATTAATCCCATGGAGAGTACCAACGGTACGCCAACTAATTAATTAGGAGAATCCAATAGATTCTGATTGCACGTTGTTTTAATGTTTGGGAAATACTATCAACTTGGCAGAGTTGTTGGATGCGGTGGCTATGCTCGGTAAGGAGGCTGTAACAGGTTGTAAATTTATCTTTGTTTTCTCAAAGTTCGATCTCAAGTCGGGTTTTTGACAATTAGGAATTGCACCAGAAGATAGACCAAAGAGAACATTCATCTTAAGGGAAGTATGTCTCCTAATTAAGTTTTTATGAATCTATTATACTTGTGGCCATATTTCTAAATGGGGAATGCTTAATACAACATCTATTTAATACTTAATATATCACTTTTTATTGTAAAAATATTATATTATCCTTAATAAAAAAATGTTTTTTTATTTCAGGCATAGGGACTGGTTTGTGTGCAGTCCTAAAAATAATAATAATAATAATTCATAGGGACCGATTTGGGAGCAGACCTAAAAAAACATATTTTTTTTCAAGCATAGTGTAGACACCCCAATTTTCACTCTCGGTATGTGACGACATAAAATATCAAGAATCGTTAAAACTTAACAAATGTCAAGTTGCGTAAGTCAAAAATGCGAAAGAAAAGCAGATGCGCGAAAAAGCTGAACCGCAGGGCTAAAGTGACAAATTTTGAAACTTCAAAGGCAGCTTGGTGCCGCCAATGAAGTGCTTGGTGCCGCACCAAGCATAGGCTTGGCCGCACCAAGCATTCTTTCATGCTCTCTCTCACGATCAAATAGGTACAAGTCTTCAAGCACTCTGCAAGCCCAATGCACGGAAACAAACGCGAAATTCCCACTGGCCCTCGCCTTCAACTATAAATAGAGACCCCGGCCTCGTGATTTTCACTGCTCGCTTTACGCGAAAATTTTTATCGCAGCGAAGCTCTGCTTCGTTTTCTCCGATACACTTAGTACGAGAGGTGCGAGATAGGTGAGTGGAAGCCCCTATAATCTCCAAACCCCGTCCAAACTCTGCCAAATCAAAAACCCATAGGTTATAAGTGATCCCTAGCCTAGTTGTTAGGTATCCACCTCCAAACCCCAATTCAAAAATCCCAAAGTAAGCCGTTACTTTGCCCGAGTAACGAGCTAAAAAGTCAATAAATTAAGTCTAGGTTCCGCCCAACCAAAAAGGCCAAAACCTACCCAAATAAAGTTGTCACTCTGCTCGAGTTGATAAGCCCACACTTCAAAAAAATCAACACAACAACACACACACAACAACAACAACAACAAAAGACTCCCTCTCCCGAGGAGGACGAGCGAAGACACCACCGCTCTAAAAGGTAATACCTTTAAGAGCGTATTTTTATTTCATTTGTATTTTTTTTTTATTTTTAAAAATTGTTATTTAAATCCGGCACAATGTAGCCAATATAAGCCGTTGTGCTGCCCGGATTAGATTAGGAAATATTATGTAAAAGAGCCGTTATAATGGCCAAATATTCTTAAATGTGTTTGTAATTATTGGAAGGAGATGGCTGCGAGTCCGTAAATAATGTAGCCACGAATGTATCTGTTTAATTTTCCCTTGTCAAAATAAGACCTTATTTATTTGCTAGATTAATATAACAATGAGCATACTTCCAAAAACGCTTTGAGATCGAAGGGCGAAGTTGGGTGCCTAGCACCTTCCCAACTCGTAACTTAGCCCCGAACCCGCTTTCTAAAATCTCTAGTTTTTCTTTATGGTTTTCCTTTATTTTTGCCTTAAAATAAAGGTGGCGACTCTAAAACTTTCGATCCAGGGGCCTCGCAACATTCCCTCTTTGCACTTTCCTCGTTTCTCCCTAAAAAAGGGAGATACGGAATGGAGGGGTGATGTATTCCCATATCCCGGTATCCCTAAACAAGGGATAACTTGATGCGGAAACCCATAGCTCCCATAGCGATCCGATTGGGCCATAAGGCTATTTTAATAAATCCATAAGTGGGGCGTCGCAATATCTTTTCTTGCACTTCTCTATTTTCCCCGAAAGATAAAGGGGAGAATGAGAATGGAAAGGTAATGCATTCCATATCCCGTTATCCCCGAAATAAGGGATAACCCGACATGAGGAAACCTTTAGTTCCCATTTTGGATACAAAATCCACTCAAGGCAACCGAGGCACATTCCAACGTGCTAACATAGACAACACTCCTCTCGCACTTTGATTTCGCCTTCCCTAAACAAGGGAGGGTGGAACGAGAGCGTGGTGTCCCGCATCCGCACGCACGCCAGCACCCCTATCCAAGGGCGCTGGGTCGCACTCCTGAACCTCACGGGCGACTCATTGGGAGTTGTTTTATTTTAAATAAAATGGAGGGCTAGACTCATAAAATAAAACTTTTTTTGTTTTTCTTTGTTTCGGCTGCAGTTATGCTCGTTATATTAATTTACGCATTTCAATAAAGTGTTCCCATTACGGCCGTGGCTATATTTGTGGATATGATCCTCCATCCGGCAGCTAGCCTCGCTCCGATACTGACATGTTCGAGTAAAAAAAAAAATCAAAAAAATATAAGTATAAAAAAAAAAATTAAAAATAAAAAAAGATAAAATATATATCTATATATATTACAATAAATTCGGCAAGACAACAAAAGAGTCGGGCTTTATTTTCTATTTTCTTTCATTTATTTATTCCATTCATTTTCTTTTTTCACTTTATTCTGTACATTTATACATTGCATTCATTATGTCATTTTATTTCGGGGCATAGGACCAAAATTTGTAATTAATAGGATAGATAGTTTCCACTTTTCTTTCTATTTCTTAAAATGGTGTGCTTGTTTGTTTGCGCTCAAACTAAAAAAGCCGAGAAAATCCACACAAACAAAGAAGATGTGCCATAATCTGTTTATTTTTTTGTTACATATCCGTAAAATAAATAAAGATTTATCGCTTTCTAGATACCGCACACACGTGCACGCATGTAAATATATTCCGAATCGTTACTCCTACACCATGGCGCCCTACCCCGCATAAGCCAACGTTAGAATGCATATAGTTTTTCAGACACTTCGCATCGACCGGTTTTTGCATTTTTGAATTGTGGGTCAGCCCTCAAAAAAAAAATATATATATATATATATATATATATATATATATATATGTCAAAAAAAAATGCGCAAGTTCAAAAAAAATATATATGCAATTATAAGCAAAAAAAAAAAAAAAGACAATAAACATAAATGGGGCGATTTATAATTCTCGATGCTCGACCTAGACCATTTCGGATGGTGGATCCTCGAAAGAGTATAGGCTCTTCGCCTCGGACCCGCCCAGCCCTAGGGAGTCGAAAGGCGTGGAATACGTTGGTCCTATACTCGAGAAAGAATCCACTATTCAGAAAAGTCCCGAGATCGTCAAAATAAAGCGTGTGCTTATCCTGGCAATTGTAGGGAACATGAAAATAATAATAATAAAATATTAATAAAAGGCACGCCGATTCAAGAGATAGCCTCCACCGCCTTTCTCGATACCTACCAAACCCCATTTTCCTCGTAGACCGCCCGAATTTGAAAGCGAGAGATAGCACTTGCCGGTTGATTCTGGAAGAATAGTGCGTAAATCGATCGAGGTATCGGCCAGATCGACGAAGGCATAATCGGCTCATTCAGTACGCATCCGAGCAAGATGGCGTATAGAAAGTGAACGCCGGCTATGGGTATGTGCGAGTTCGGGGCTGGGATATGCCCGACTCCAAAGAATGCAAGAGATGGCTAGATCCATTTGGGTGCAGTGCCGATAATAATGAGTCAAATGGCTAGTCCGGCATGTAGTGCGAATAAAATCCGTGGTGAGGTGAATTCTTCCCCTACTATTCCCCGAAGCATCCACATCTCGATGCCTCCTAACCCAACTCCCACCAAACACCAACCCACCAAATACTACCACTATCCCAAATCCCAATCCTCCACCAAGTCCCTATTACCCAAATATCTACCCTTATCCGCCTTATCCACAATATATTCTCCCAAACACCCAGAACCCAAATGACCTCCCTTTTCCTATGACTAACCCACTCCTAAATAGCCCACACATGGACCCAAAAAGCTTTAACCCACTGTGCCAAGTTACCACATAATGATCCTGTCGCCCTAGTGAATAAGCTACCGATAACCCACCAATCCAGAATCCATACACTACCCAAAACCCACCAACCCAGAATCCATATACTACCCAAAGCCAACCAAACCAAAATCCCTATATTATCCAAAACCCAATAACCCAAGACCTTTATCCAACCCAATACCCATATCCAAATTAATCCTTATAATGCCCAAATTCCATTAACCCGTAATCCATATATTACCCAAAATCCACCTAAAAATCCCTACCTTCAACTGTAAAATAACCCACTTTCCCAACCAAACAAGATATACCAAAAACCAACTCCCCAACCACCAAAATGGAGGCCGACATGGAAAATATGAAGGCCATGATGCTTAAACTCCTCAATAGTGGGAATTTTCTACTGGGCCCTAACATTGCAACCATCCCAATACTTCCCTCAAAGTTCAAAATGCCCGACATAGAAAAGTTTGACGACCGATGCCCCATATCCCATTTAAGATCTTATTCCACCTAAGATGTAGTCACGGAGCTAGCTTTGAAGCTATGGCTTCCAATTTTCACCTCACCCCGGTAGACGCCAAGCAATGGTTAATGCCGTCTCGATAGCATTCATGAATACCGGACCAGATAATAAGCATTCCTGAAAGATACAAAGATAATACCATCCCCAATAGAGGGACCTTGAATCGTGCACCCAACGGAAAAAGAAACCCGCGCCGAAGTTTGTACCAGTGGAAGAGAAAGTCGGCATGCACTGACACTCGATCCGGCCGAAGTCATGCCGGATGTTCATCAAAAACCTCCAACCCATTTACTCGAACACATGCATTCTCCCCTATACCAATTTCAAAGAAATATGGAGATGAGCCCGTATTGATGATGATATACCTGACCAACTAAAAACCAATACGCCTTCTAGTTCTTCCGTTACTCCAAAGGAAAGACAACCGCACTCCCAAATTGGCCAATATGGTGGAATGCTCAACCCCATTTTCTACCCAAAATTATAGCTCGCTCCATGGTATTATGGGTCGACGTCCACAATACAATGGGAGCAAATAATGGCCCGGCCAAACTTCATAAATCGAATAGGAAAACCGGCATTTTGATGAATCGCAAGCCCCCCGCCCAGGATACTACTGGCCATGGCACAAGGAGTGTCAGCTATTGAAAATTATAAGCCACCCGACCCCGCCTTAGACTTGGAACCATGCCCGCATCGTGAATATCATCGCCCGATGGTCACCTCACCGACAAATGTTACACCCTCAAACATGCTATCCAGACCTAATAGATGACAAGGTTATTGAAAAGCCTCCACCTGCACTCAAATGTAGCAATAACCCTTTACCTCAAATCAATATGATTGAGGTAGATGAAAACCCTTTGTGCCCAAGTTTGAAATAAATAAACACCCACTTCCATATATCCTCATTCTATTCCTCCACCCCTCATCCATAAAAGAGCTTAACTGTAATATGCTCTCTCGGGGACACCATCCTTGGTACCAAAACACTGTA
>JABEVN020001273.1:0-10000 GCA_013146195.2 Codonopsis lanceolata
ATTGCCGCCAAACTTTGGATTCTTGACGTGTTTGCGCCAAAAGGAACGACTTCACCGTTTAGATTTTGATTCTCTTGAGTTTTCACTCGCTAGGTAAGCTACTTTTCTTCTTTCTAGTTCTCATTGACCTCTAAGGAAACAAAGTTTATGGTGATTGAGGTCAATGAGGACACATAATTGCTTCCTATGCCTTTTATTTGAATTTTAAGAAGTATGAGGTTGCTAGAGCATGTGTAGGATGATTTCTTGCCTTTGGAAGTTTAAATTACTCTTTCATCATGTTAATTGAGGTCTTGAACATGTTAGAAATATGTGTTATGTTTGTTGATGGAAGTATTGTTATTATTTGGGAATGCCCTAAATTATGCCTATGTGATATGTGTAAAAATTGTTATGTGTTGTATCCTTCACATTGGACTATATAAGGGACATGAATTACATTGAAATGTTTTGTGAATTTACATCCTTGTTGAACTTAGAAGTGACCTAGGTTGGGTTATGAAGCATATAGCTTCAATTTCCCCAAAATTGGGAATTTAGAGGAAAGACTCAACGAGTCGACTCTAGGGAAGAATTGAACATGTTAAACTCTAATTTCAATCCCTACTGAAGTTTGGATACCGTTTGATTAAGTTTACTCAAATATGAGCTTGATATAATTATTTGCAAAGTTGTTATAAGCATTGGTTTTGAGCGCTAATTGCCTTCACATGATTATGGTAGAGATTAACACTTACTTGGTTGGTCGAAGGTTCCTTGTCGCCTCGGTCCTTAATTGGTTTAAGTCAAGTAAATATCTACTTGTGCATCGCATTGAGTCCAAATTCTGGCATTAATTGGTTTGTTTATCGTCGGTGGCCGATGCACGCTTTCACGAATTACGATCGTGGTCGCTATGGATCGCCGCCGCACTGGACTTCACACACACCTTCACCGGTGGGCCGCAAGTGGGGGAAGTAGCCTCTGTCGCAACAATACGTGCCGCATTGGCTTGCTAATGAGATCGAGTAGAACTCGATGAAAGTCGATGAATTCACAAAACATCGATGGCACGAACCAAGAATGAGAATGTTTTCAAGCTACTGGCGGCCGTGACTATCATATCCCACTTGTATGACTTATTTTACGCACTTATGTGAATAAGGTGCTAATGTTAAATGATGATTATGTGCCATAATCGTGATAAATGTCATGCCATAACATGAACATGCATATTTTAGTAACTTACTAAGTCTTTCGACTTACCCTATTTGTTTGCTTTGTTTTCCTTAGATCAAAGCCGAGGAGACGCCCCACGCTAGACTCGCCATTCTCACGCTTGGTTGCTTGCAGCTAGAGGTTGTTCTTTTGGGTTTAGTAGTTAGTCTTTGTTTTTGTAAGGACGTTGGGGAAGCAAGTCATCTAGACTTGACTTTGGGGATTTGTGTTGTAGTAAACTTGATACTTAACATTTTGTATGCCTAACTTACATGTCGCGCCTGTTTATATGTTGATGGTTCATCACAATTTCTTCCGCTAAAGCTTGTTTAAAGTATTATTGTTGTTGTTGTCTCCTGGATGTTGTGGCCGTTGAGGTTTTATAAGCATGTTAATTGTAGGAGTAGTTGTTGTTCTATGCACGCCGCCGATGACTTGTTTATTTTAAGTTGTTTTTCCGGCCAAGTGTAGCCGAAGTTGTTAATCATGTGCAATGTTCACCACATGCGTCAGAATCTACTAGCATGCTTGTGTGTTAACTTGATTATTTGGACGGCACGATTCGGTATCTCGCAATGGGTCCGGGCCGGGTCGCGGATCGCTTGACCCCGCCACCCATGCACAAAGAATCGCACATGATCGATACCATCAAAACCGGGCAACAACTCAATAGCAAGGTAACCCCGACGCCCTGGCCCGCCAAGGAAACAAAGTCACCGAACCTCGAGGTCGAGCTTACAATACCCCGTTTCCCCCGCAGCCTCCTGCGCCGACTCAACATAATGGCCTTCCATGATGTCCTTCTTCCTGGCTTAGATTCACAAACTTGACCAAATAAGTGGGCCAAGAACATCGCTAGCAAGGTCTTGCACAAAGTCAAAGACAGAGTAAGCCCACACCTGAAAAAACAGAGAAAATAGCAATATATATATATATATAGGCTAAAAAAAAAAGAAAAAAAAGGAGGAAAGAAGAAAATATACCTCCCAGGCAGGGGCAAAACCAGCCATAACCTTTAAGTCATTCCGACTCAATTTATCCATGCAGCAAAAGCTCGGCCAGACGGCGCCCAGTCAAGCAGCCGCCCGCCTCAATCACATGGTCCACCTCGAGCGGCCAGAGACGAGAGAACCCTCGGGGTAGTGGATGCGTTAGCAAAAAGAGACGTGCCCAAGAAAAGAATAAAATGTCCGGGCAAGACGAGTCACAACAACTATCGCGGCGTCCAACCTTGCCCTGCATTCTCCAAGCCATTTCTTCACACTAGGAATGGTCACCTCATCAATCTTTGTACTCGGGCACAAACCCCAAAAGATCCTCCACTTCATCATGACGCTCACGAAGGGTGTAATCAGGTTTTAGAGTCTGTCAATGCTGGTGGAAATACCAGTAATAGCAGCGAAGTCGCAGGGAGTCATTGTGATTTCTCCCTAGCTGAGGTGGAAAGTGTGGGTGGTATCCCACCAGAAATTTCGCAGCACGTCGAAGATGACTCTATAACTGCGGAAGGGAGTAAAGGCCCGCATGAAGTCTCCCAAGCCCGTCTCATCTACCAAAACTTGGGCTGACAAAGGCATTGAATGGAATATATCGGACACTCTAGCGCAAGTGGCTCTGGCCTTGTCCAAAATCCCGCGTTCCTAAAAAAGAAAAGAAAAGAGAGGAAAATAAAGGTAAGTCTCTCACAAACCCTTTCTCCTCGCATATTTAATACATTAGATTTGAAAAAAAAAAACAAAAATATATATATATATATATATATATATATATATATATATATATACATTAAAAATTGTTTTTGTACATAAAAATACAGGTTATCATTTTAAGTACATAACAATAGTATACAAATATATTTTGCACATAAATATGCATGTCAGCATAAAAAGAAAAAAAGAAGCAAACAAATGTATATATATACTGTGCATTTAAATATACATGTCACATTTTTCTTTTCACATATAAATAAATAAACCATGCATTCACATCAAAAAAAAAACATCTCATGTATATTCAACATCGCATTTGCATTAAATAAAGTAGTCCATGCATCCATAATTTGCATTTATCATTTAATAAGCAATATTGGGAATGCGCGAAAAAGAAAATAAAAATGCCATCTGCCATGGAAAAATAATATCTTCTGGGCATTTCTTATATCCCTACAGCATCATCATGCATAAAAAATAAATTCTGGTGCATAAAATATATCTGTTTTGTCTTGTATATATCCGAAAATGTATCCGAAAAATGTGTCCAGAAAAATTTGCATTTCATTCCGAAAATTCCATCCTGTGAATATATGCCATGTAAAAATATTTTTAGAGCTAAAACATGCATCATATAGCCTTAATTGCATTAACATTATAGATCATGTATAGTAGAGTCAAATAGTAACTATTAGTTCAATATGGGCATCGCAAAAATAAATTGTCCAAATTTCATGCATTATTACTAAAATTGCATCATTTTAGTCCATAAATCATATGCATAAATATCATAAGCAGCATATATATACTCCAAAAGTCCAAAACAACACAGAAAATGAGCAGATCTGAAAAATTAACCAAATGGGCGGAAGAAGGTTATACTTACATTGAGATCAGGAAGATTCGAGACATGTTTGTTCCAATCTCGCACCAGATTGCCCCAGTCATGTTTCGAATAATAATAACCGACATGGTTCCGAACCAAAGGAGGAAGTTCCTTCTTTTCCTCGCCAGATTCCGGGTCCATTGGTGCTTTTCCTTTCCTAGATCTAGAGGAGGAAGCCATCTGCGCAGAAAAACAAAAATTTAGCAGAAGAAAATTGAGAAAATGATTAAAAAAAAAGAGAAAGAAAATAGAAACTTACCTCGTCATCAATGGTGGAAGCAGGGAGAGAAGAAAGAAAGAATGAAGGCTTCTGCCTTCATTCCCGTAAGTGAAAGAAGAAAATGGGAGGAAAAAGTGAAATTTTCACTTTTCCCCCTCAAAACAGTTCAGCATCAGCACTTAAGTCCTCCAAATTTCAAAGCTACAAAGTGGTCCCTAAGACTTAACAGGAAGTTAACAAAAGCAATTTTGTTAATCACATTCGATGGCCTTTCACCCAAGAAGCAAAGGAAAGCTCATGGCTACTAGCAAGTCAGCCGCCAGACAAACAGAAAAACTCATCGGCAAAGGTAAGTCCCTTTTCTTTTTGAAATAAAAAAAATCAATCAAAGAAAAAAAAAGAGAATTAGAGAATAATAAAGTCATGAAGAAAGAAAAAGAAAAAAAAAAAGAGGAAGAAGAAAAAAAAGGGGGAAATCAAACAGAAAAAGAAAAAAAAAGAAGAAAAAGTAAATAAATAATAAAAAAAGAAAAAAAAAGAAGAAGAAGGAAATCCCCAGCATGGAAAAATCAGAACGGCAGGAATAGTCAAATCAGCTGAGCCAACAGCAGCAGTCAAAATCCTGAACAAGTAAGAAAGGTAAGATTTCTTATTTTGCTTTCAAAAAATAAAAGAAAATTCTTTTACAAAGGTTTTGTTCGAAAAAAAAAAAGAAAAAAAAGAGGAATATTCAAAAAAAAAAAAAAGAGAAGGAAGAAGAAAAGAAAATTCTTTATCGTGTCCAATAGATTTTTGATCAGTTGGATGCAGTTTTTGAAAAATTTGAAGAAAATTCTTTATCGTATTCGATGTCGGGTATTGATCGGTCGAGTACAGTTTTCGAAAATCTGAAGGTCCTCTTATTGTGTTTGGAAGCAAGGTATTGACCAGCCAGACACAATTTTGAGATTGATCTCTTAACATATTTCGATTGACCGGTTGAAATATGGTTTTCGAAATACACAAAAATTTCATACCGTATTTGACAACAGTTTCGGACCGGAAGAATACGGCTTTTCGAAAAACATGAAAATCTTTTCTTCAATTGGTTGTTTGTTTCGGCTTAGGCCGAACTACGTTTGGTCTGATTCCTTTTATTAACGGATACGTAGGCAGCCTACAATAGTAGGTCCGACCATCAGAGCATTCAATTTGCATATCTGCTTAAAAACTGCGATAACCTGCTATAACTGACTAAAAATGTCTAGGATATGGAGGTTTGATAAATTCTTTGCATTATAAGCGCTACTGCTGCATATTTCTCCCTCGTTTTGAAAAGAAACGAAATTGGAGAGTCTATTCTAATCAACGATATTAGTCTACTCAGTAAGCTGCGGGTTACCCGTAGACTCCATCGTTGAGGGGCTTTGTAGACACCCCAATTTCGTACCCCTGGTATGTGACATGACATAAAATATCAAGACCTGTTAAAACATTAACAAATGTCAAGTTACAGGGTTAAAAATGCAAAAGGACAGAGCAGGATACGCAAAAGGACAAATTGCAGGGACCTAAGTGCTAAAAAAGGGACCAAGTTTGAGTTTTGGGCGTGACTACCCATTAATTTGGGCATGGCGCCTAAATCTAATGGGGGTGGCGCCCAAATCTCCTCTTCAGCCACTGTTCATCCAAAAACTTGCCGTAATTCACAACTTTTCCAGCGCAGCGTACACTCGTTTGATGCATGAAGAAGGAAATGGGCGTGGCTACTAAAAGAATTGGGCATGGCGCCCAAAAATGCTTTCTGTCTGCTACAGTGCTCAAACATTTGCCGTAAAATGCAACAAATGCAACGCAGTGTACCACCATCTGATGCGCAGTGAAGGAATTTTAATTCCTGTCGTGTCCCTGATTCAGCCTATAAATAGAGGCTTCAGTCGATCATTTTCTGCACACTTTCATTTAGCAAGCTTCTCCGCGTTAACGTTACGCTGGAGAATTAGAGAGCGGTGTGAGATAGTGAGAGATCACCTCCAAAGCCTCGAAACTCTGCCAAACTTCCTCCAAACACAAATCCAGCCGATAGAAGTATACCTTAGCCCCCCCAGCTAGGTATCCACCCTTTTTCCCCGATCCAAAAATCGTGGAAAGAGCAGTTGCTCTGCTCGATTTAAAAGGCCAAATCGCTCGGTAAGCGTTACTACGCCGATTTGACCTACTCGATCAATCAAACAACCAAACAAGCAGTTACCGCCCGATCCCGAGGCCGAAAAGTAACTTTCAGAGCAGTCACGCAGCCCAAATTCACACAACACACAATACACAACTTCAAACAAAAAAAAACTCTCTCTCCCCGGGGGATAGAGTGAGCACACCCCTACGCTGTCTGTAAGTTTTTATTTTTAAGTCTTTTATTTATATGTAAAAGTATTATTTCCAGTCCGGCCCAATGTAGCCGTTATTATGGCAAAATGTTTTTAGATAGGTTTGTAATTATTTACTTTATTTATTAAGTAAAGTCTTTATTTGTAAATGTATTATTTCCGGTCCGGTTCAATATCAATATACAAGCAGTTATGCTGCCAGGATTTATTTAGTAAATAATACTAAATGTAGCCGTTACTATGGCCAAATATTTCCAAGTATATTTGTAATTGTTTGTAAAAGAGACTGTTGCAAGTCCGTAAATAATATAGATGTAATGGATATATTTGTAGGCAGTTAATGCTTTATTTATCTGTTTAATAAATATAACAAAAAGCATACTTTAGCCAAAAACCGTTTTGAGACCGAAAGGGCGAGTTGGGTGCCTAGCACCTTTCCAACTCGTAACTTAGCCTCCGAACCCGTTTTCATCTCTCGGTTTTTTTTTTACGGTTTTGCTTTTATTTTTGCCTTAAAATAAAGATGGCGACTCTAAAAACATTTTGGATCCAGTGGGGCCTCGCAACATCTTTCTTTGCACTTTCACGTTCTCCCCTAAAAAAGGGAGAATGGGAATGGAAAGGTGATGTATTCCTATGTCCTGGTATCCCCTAAACAAGGGGTAACTTGACGTAGAAAACCCAAAGCACTCATAGTGATCCGAAATAGGCCATAAGGCTATTTTCATAAAATCCATAGTGGGGGCGCTGCAACATCTTTCTTTGCACTTTCACGTTCTCCCCTAAACAAGGGAGGATGGGAATGGAAAGGTGATGTTTTCCTATATCCTGGTATCCCCTAAAAAAGGGATAACTTGACATAGAAAATCCATAGCTCCCATATTGGATCAAAAATCCACTAAAGGCAACCGAGACGCATTCCAACGCGCTATTCCGACAGCACTCCTCCCGCACTTTTGATTCGTCCTCCCCTAAACAAGGGAGGCTGGAACGGGAGCAGTGGATGTCACCGCATCCGCACGGACGCGCACCCCTATCCAAGGGCGCGAGGAAGCACCGCATTCCCGGGAACCCACAAGAACCTGAAGCTGACAAGGAACCGGAAGCTGCTGACAATGCAGAACCTGAAGCTGACAAGGAACTTGAAGCCTCTCCTACTGATGTTGGTCCATCATCTGCTGCTCAAACTGACAAGCCAGCTGAAGGATCCACATCAGCAGACAAATGATCAAATTTTCTCAAACTTTTTAAACACTTTTTTGAAGATACTTGTTTTACTTGTAGTAGACAACTATTTACCTTCTGGTTTTAATTTCTACAACTTAAATTATCTATTATCCACTTGGTATACTCACATCTATTTTGCAGGATTATAAGTTTTATACTTTACTCTCTGCTTTAAGTGAATAGTTTTAAGCAAATAGGAGGAGATTGTTGAATCTTGCCTAAATTAAATTTGCTTAAAATCATTATGCTTTTATTTAGTTAGAACTTATAATTTGTTTGGTTAAATATATTTGGTCAGCTAGTTGTATTTTGTTGTCAGCTACTTAGTAGCTGCCGATCCTCGTATTTAAGTGTCAGCTTCCTTACCCTCTATATATGCTTAAACATCTATTGGTACAGACACTTACCTGGTTTGTGCTATAATAGATCTTACTGTTCTTTATCTCTATCACAAGATCTCCATGATCTTGTAAGAAGATACTTCTGGATTATTGGCACATTTCAAATTCAAAAGTGTTTCTAACGGACTGCACTTCAAGCTCATCTATATATACCCTCAGGAACCTCTTAAAGAAAACAACTGAAGCATTCATACTCTCAAAAACAAATTACTCACTTGAAGTGCCTCAGTCTTAAAACTTTAGCTAGATAGTCCTCATTGTTATTTCTTTTCTAGTTAAAGTTTTGACAATCATTGTCTTGTTATTCCATACTTATTTCATATTCTTTACGGAATAAGTTTGATTCTCTCACGAGTGTGATTGTCATTCAATCATACTCCATAAACACCGGTCTTAGTTGTACACTGCTCTATTAGAGATCACTTAGATTTTTAATAATATTAGTGCACTTCAAAAATTCAAGTTTGACCAACTTGGTAGTGGACGTAGCAGTTTTTACTATGAACCACTTCAACTCCTTTGTTAGTTATTTCATCAGTTCTTACAAATTGTTCTAACACTTAAGAAGTCTTAATCTACTTAAGTGTCAGTCAGTTCTTTGCATAAATTGTTTACTTATTTGTTTTTATAAATTGTTCTTCAGAATTTTCCTTGTATCTTGTGATCTATTTTTCAAGGCATTAAAATTGTGTCAGCCAACTGACCATCATTCTTATTTTAGCCTACAACATCAGCTTCTTTAAAACATTAGACAGCTGACACTATATCAGTTGATTGACAAAATTACAATTTTCACTACAACTTTTGAAGTTTTTCAAAACTATCCTTAAAAACTTAAAAGGCTATTCACCCCGCCCCCTCTAGCCTTATAAGTTGCCAACTGGATTTACATTGATGCTTGCACATATTCACAGGGAGAAATTCTAACCATTGTAGGTTAGATGTTTGATGGTGTTGAAAAATACTTGTCATTTGATTTGACCAGAAAGGTTCAACAAAGGGGGAGATTGTAAGGGTAAAATAGGGTCAGCCTATTTTTCTCCATTGAATTTATTGTTGTGCCTTTTCTTGGTCCAAAAACTATGGTAAATAGTTACCATATTTAATACCTTTCTTGGTCCTAAAGCAATGGTAAGTTGTTACCATATTTAAATACTTCCAAAAGCTCTCAAGAGTCCATGATTAAGTTGGACACAATCTTTGGTAAGATCCTTGTATTTAATTAGGAAACTAATCTTTTATTTACTAATATTTTATTTCCTAATCTTCTATGTTTCCTTGTAGTTGTTGCATTTCTTATGTGTGTAAGTCTCTTGTTCGAGTATATATATACAAGAAGAGGCTGTGCAGAAGATACACGAAGACACATAGAGATATACATGCTTAAGAGAGAAGCTGAGAAGCATTACTTAGAGCATTTTTGTGCAGCGTTGTATGCAGCTATATTAGCAGCTGCATCTACTGTTTTACTGTTTGTTTTCCTAGTTCTTAGGAAACTTATTTTTTAATCTCACGTTTGCTTTATTCATATGTTCGTGAGTTTCCTCTCTAGACTTGTTGTCTTGTGAGAGGTGCTTGATATTTTGTTGATTTCACAATTTGTTTTTGTTAAATTCATAATCTTTTAGTGAAATCTTTTTTGGCCATAAAGCTGGATCTACAAGCATAGATCGTTTGATAAACTTCTACGTTTATTACTATTTCAATAGATTAAAACTTCCGCTGTTTACTTGTTTTATATTATGGTCAATGCACCTTTTGATACAACTGCATCATAAGCTGCATTGACAATTTCTTTGGAATCCTAGCTACGATTGCATTTTTAGGATCATATTGATCCAACACACCGTGTGTTAATGTGTTAAGTTGTGAGAGAGTGAGATTTCGTCATACGAATTAAAATTCATAAAACAGTATGAATGGAGACTTATGCTTTGTTTGTTTCACAAAAAAAATCCACATTTTCCGATGTTTGACAACTTTAGAAAAATATGAGT
>JABEVN020001273.1:12500-25675 GCA_013146195.2 Codonopsis lanceolata
AATAATAATAATAATAATAATAATAATAATCAAAATAATAATCATACTAATAATAATAATAATCATACTAATAATAATAATAATCATACTAATGATGTAAATCACATTTTGTGATGATGCTATTTTAGTCTTTATATTTGATTTCAACATTATTTCAACTTATTAATCAAACACACACACTAACTTATAAAAGTTAATCAACACTTTTAAAAAGTTAAATCAAACATGACCAGTTATTAGTCATCAGTCATAAATTATAAACAATAAGTCTTCAGTCATAAGTAATAAGTTATCAGCACATATCAATAAGTTAAATCAAACAGGCCCTTAGTTATTGTCTGGGGTCAAAGTTTTGTTCGAGTTTTGAGGTAATGATCCACATCGAATGAACGAGTCAATCGAGTAGCGCTCTATCAATAACTTGCCTAAAACCGAGTTGACTTAGACAAAATTACAATTAGAACCATCTGCAAATAAATAATACCAAAATTTATCAAACACCAGAAAATATTTTCCGAAGAATTTTTATAAGATTTACCAAACAGCTGAAAATATAATGATTTCATTTTCTAAACTTTATTTTTCGGATCTCATTTTCCGTAAAGAAAATGAGCCTTAACTCGGAGGCAAAATAGCAAATGCATGTTAAACATGTGGTACATTTACGAGTGTTGGCACATGATTCTACAACTTTAGAAAAAAAAAAAAAAGAAGGATTAATATAAAATTTGGTCCCTAAACTTAACCTTTATTCTTTAGATATTTCAAATTTCCTATATTGGTCCGTAAACTTCATCTTTAACATAATTATTTAAAAAATAATAAAAATGACAAACTTGCCTTTACTTGAAACTGAGTGGAATGCCTAGGTGGAATAATTATGACGGAAAGTGATATTCCCTCCGTCCCTAAATTATCGTATTCATTTCCTTTTTCGTCCGTCCCAAAATAATTGTCCAGTCTGAAACTTACCTTTTTAGAACATCACTTTTACCATTTTACCCTTACTTTTTCACTCTACTTTAATCATGGGCCGCATACACATGAGTTTTAAATGAAACTACACATTAAACCAATATAAATAATCAAGTCAATTGTTCTTTCTTAAACTGTGCGCTGAATTAACTAGGACGATTATTTAGGGACGGAGGAAGTAGTATATTTCCCTGATATATAATATTCTTTATCTATTTCCCTTTCTCCCTCTCAATCTTATTTTCATTTTAATCCTAAAATAAACTAAAATAACAAATATATATTCTATTTTCTTTGTCTTCTCCCCCAGTATACTCTCTCCCCCTATATATGCCCAACAACATCCCTTTTCCACTCGGTCTGTAGTCTGGAAAAGTTTTGAGTTTCCCTCTGATACCCTAACGGAGAATCATAATTTCACGAGCAACATGGTGATGGTTTCATTGAATGGGCTTTATTCTATGCGGTTAGGATCCGACTTCATCCGGTTATACAAGTTTAAGCAAGATTCAGAATTGAGTCAGATTTACTTGAAACACAGAGCTCTTGAAGCCAAAGCATAGGTAATTGAAGGATAAAGGACACATTTATGCAATACTCAACCCGGTTGGGTTACTTGGTATGCATGAGAACAGGTCAACTCCAGTTGATATTCAAGCTTTCAACAGCTTCCAACAAGTGGGTAAATGTAGAATCCGACTTGAAGGCGATAAATCTCAAAGGTTATTACTGGACTGGGTCAGGTTGACTCTTCCATCATGATCTAGTCATTTTTTTGTCACATGCTTCCACGCATCACCGCGTCCCTCACTACACGAGTCATCTTCTCCTCTGTGTGTGTGTGTGTGAGACAGAGAGAGAGTTTGGTAAAAAATTGGTGATCAGGTGGGCAAGGGGGAGGTTGTTGAGTATGTATAGGGCAAGAAAGAGTATACTATGAAGATAGTAACGAAGAATGAGATCGAGAGAGAAAAGAGAAAAAAATATTTAAGTTTATTTTTGAATTACATTTTAATTTAAAACTTGTTAAAAAAACTAATTACTTTCTCTACCCCAAAGAAGTAATATTTTAATTTGTTTTAATGTTAATTTCATTATTATTGAATTGATAAATATCGTATTTTGAATTTTTCGAAATAAATAAGTAAATATCTTTCATTATATTTTTTTGAAAGTCATAACTTTATAAAGTTATTTACTTTTTTTTTTGGATTGAGAAATTAAAATTAAAATAAGTATGAGAGATGGAGATATATATATGATATATATTAGGGAAAGATTATTAACCCTTCCCGTCATAATTTTCCCCCCCTAGACATCTCGCTTAACTTCAAGTGAGGGCAATTTTGTCATTCTCATTTGTTTTTAACGAATCTGTTTAAGATAACGGCATGGAGGACTAATATGTCAACAAAAGTAAAATTCACAGACCAATATAGGAATAAAGGTTAAGTTTAGGGACCAAATTATATATTACTCCAAAAATGAATAAGCTAATATAGACCCCCCATTCCTATAACTTAACCCCATGTTTCATATTTTTTATTAATGATGAAAATACCCTCAATCATAAAGATTATAATACCCTTTCTATTAATAAGTAGGCTCTCATTGGTTTTTCCTAAAACTAAAAACCTCTAACTAAACCCCCTCGTCCCCAAACAAATATACTCCTTTCTTCCTAACTCATTCCTCATCTCTTCCTTCTTACCCAACAAATATATTCCTTCTTCCCTACTAATTCTTCTTTCCCAACAAATATACCCTCTTATTCCCAACATATCTTCTTCTCCTTCATCTTCCCCTTATTTTCTTCCCAAAAACCTAGAGATTATTCAACATTGGGTGTGAAAAAATCAAATATGAAAAAAAAAGAAGGCCAATGTAATTGAAGTGGTAAGCATTTCTAACATTTTTATGCTTAAAAAATAATTTTTTTCTTGAAAAAAAGAGGTCCCCATAGAGAAATGTTCGGACCTGGTTAGTGGAACATTCATCAAATATTTGGTTGGCTCCAGTGGAACGTACATTGATAAAATGTTTGGTCAGGTGTGGTGGAACATTGCTCCACTGTTCGGCCAGAGGCAATGTAACATTCATCAAATGTTCGACCAGGGGTGGTGGAACATTACTGTTCAGTCGGAGGTAGTGGAACATTGATAAAATGTTCCATCGGAGGCAGTGGAATGCTCAATAGAATGCGATAAATTTTTTATGCTATGTTTTTTTAATCATAAAAATGTTAGAAATACTTACCACTTCAGTCATATTGGTTTTGAGTTATTTTAAAATCAAGTGGGGTATATATATATAAGCAAGGTAGTTTAAAGATCTCACCAAAATGTATTTACTAAAAAAGGAAAGTCATATTTGTGTAGTATTATATAGTAGTTAGCATGCATTGAGAACACAAATTTAATTAATTGATTAAACAACTCTCAAGATTTATTGAAAATGTACAAATATTTATACGTGGTAGAAAATACCGAATTTCTATGTAGTAGTATTTAATAAGAGTAGTCGCACATTGAAAATCTGTAAATACAAATCTTTTTTGGTGCACACGTAATTTACTGATTAATTAAAATGAGCAAATAATATTGGAATAAGAACAAATGTGTTATAAGAATCATGTTCATTGAATACATGTGATTACAAAATAAAATATAACCACAATTAATTATAAAAAGCCTGATATGAAAATCTTCATATATGACTTGTTTCTATTTGAAACTTTTATGTCTCTTTCATCGTATCCGAAATTATAATATCAAAACAAAATTTATTTTTACAAATAACCACAATTAATTATAACTTATTGGTAAATCATATGAATATATACGATTAAATCATAGTAGTAGATACCAACCACAAATTATAAATATTTTATAAATCTATATGTTATATAGAAAAGAATATACATCTGAATTACTATTTATATTACTTAAGATCTTAAATTTTAATAACAAAAAAATCAATTATTAAACTCCATAAAATTATGAACGAGAAAATTACTTAAATAATTTATAAAATATTGGATTAAATGATATCAATTATATGCTGATGATTGGGTGGGTTAGGTTGAAACGGATCATGTCTCATTATAATTCAAAATTTAACGGGTCGACCCGTTTTAACCCACATTTTCCCTACACTTATATAGCAAAAATATGGGTAACGGGCCTGACCCACAATTTTTTTGTTGGGGGAATTTTAAGTGGGTACAATTTTGAAAACATGTTTTCATCTAAGACCATTAATTTTTTACACATTTCATAAAACTACAAATTGTTTGCCAAATGACAAAAATGCCATTAATGAAGACAAAAGTGATTGAGTGCAGCCTAGAGTCCACGACATCTGTTGCGTGAAAAAAAAAACTTTCAGACTGTGATGACCAAATTACTACATTGTCATTCACATATTTACTTTTGAAATTTGAAATACATAAATTTCAAACTTAGTCTAATTATCAAAATTATTTTTAAAACTTTCTTTTATAATCAACATATTTAAATAAAATGCTACTTTACAATTGCAAATTCAAATAAATTAAATTTAACAATGACATTTTACAGGACCAAAATTAATACAAAACTCTGATGTCAAGCCTTGACATCAGGATGATTAATTCCAGGCATCAGGACTCTGATGCCAAAACTCTGATGCCAAAAATATTGCTGATGCCAAAAATGCTGATGTCAAATCTTGGCATCAGGTGGAATGTTGATGCCTACAATTGTTGCTGATGCCAAATTTTGACATCAGGTGAAATGTTGATGCCTACAATTGTTGCTGATGCCAAATCTTGGCATCAGGTGAAATGCTGATGCCTGTCAAACATTTCCCTCTGTAAAAACCAAATCTGTAAGCCAATAACATGGACAGTGCAATCTTTCTCTCTCTCTCCCTCTCTCTTCTCTACAGTCTCCACCATTGGAAGATTTGGCACAACAGTTGATGATTTCTTGCACATAATTCCATCCTCTCTTTTCCTCCGTCGCATCACTTCCTATTCATGGGACCCGAGGGTTTTCTCAAGAGGTTTTCCACCAAGCGAGAAATCCTTAAGCCAGGTTAGTCAGTCAAAGCCCTTTTCCCTCTTTCACCGAAGAGGAAAGAAGAATCTTCCAAGGGGGCATAGACCTCAATTTCCATTTGATTCATTCCAAAACTTGCTTTCTTGCAGCAATATGATAAGTTTCTCGTGCTGGAGAGAAGAGAAAGCGGGAGAAAAGCTCTCGATTCGGTCACCGAGCACTCCTCATCGGCTCATTCGGCGGCTTGTGGATCCTGGATGGAGTACCGGCCATCTCACAGCGATGAACGAATCATAGAGATCCATAGTTGAGATTTCATATTTCATCGTTGAGACTTGAGATTTCTATTTCATCGTTGAGACATTTAATCTCATTTCTCGCTGAAAACTGACTTGAGATCGAGAAAGGTGAAGGGTCTCATTGGGTATAATTTCTACATTTAACAATTAGCATGGAGTTATTTCATGTTTGAGAGTTGAGATTCTCGAGACTTTTGAGTCATTGAATTTGACATTGAGTGAATGAGAATGAGTGGTTGGTTGGGAGTCTTGGAACTTGGGCAATTGGAGTATTGGGTTTGGTGAACTGAACAGATCGTTAATATATATATATATATATATATATATATATATATATATATATATATATCTCCGATCGAGTAATACAAGTGAATTTTAAAAAAATTGTACCTAAAAGGTAATTATGTACTTTCGCATTAAAATTGTACTAAAAGATGTAAAAATTATTCATGTTTTAAAAGGTGTACTTTTTGTTGTTGAAATAGATAACCGGTTTCGACCCAAAAAATTAACTGATCAGATTGAATCGGGTAATTTTCAAACCGAGTTGGATGGGTTAACAAGTTTTAGATTATAATTATCACACCTAATTATACCTATTCCCTTCATCATGTTTTTTCTTTATTTTTAAATTTTTTTTTATAATCTTCATTTTATTTTATTATAGTTTAATTAAAACTTAGTTTAGATATAACACCACGGTACAAAGTATTGAATAAGCTTTACAAACCATCACTAAGGCTCCGTTTGTTTCACGGAAAATGATTTCCGGAAAACGTTTTCTTCATTTTCCGGTGTTTGGTAACCTTAGGAAAATGCAGTCAACGTAAAAAGTTTTCCGAGTCAACGGAAAATGAAGGCTTCTTTTCCGGAAAATGACTTACGGATTCATTTTCCGTAAGTCATTTTCCAAATGTTCGGGCATCCTCCGCTCCTTTTCACAATTGCACATATTTACTTACACGCACAATATTTCACTTCACAAATAAATTGTTTAGAAATATAAACAAAGTTTGTGCATACTATTTATAAATTATAATTTTAATAAATGCTTAGTACGTTCTAAAATTATTTAGGGACATCCTAACCATTTTCAATTTTCTATTTTAAAACGTTTTTTTTTCATATCAATTATCAAAAAATGTATTTGTAATTGTGAGATTGAAAAAAGATAGACATTGATTTGACACCACTAATGATAAATTAAAGGTTACTAAGGAAAAATTACTTAAAGTTCAGCACTATTTTATATTTAATATGTGCATTAATATTGGAATATTTTTTTTTGTATTTATTCATATATAGTTTTCCGTAACATTTTATAGGAACATCCTAAACATTGTCTATTTTCTATTTTAAAAAGTTTTTTTTTTCATATCAATTATCAAAAAAATTATTTGTAATTGTGATATTAAAAAAAAGATGGATCTTATTAAAAAAGATGGTCCTTATTGATTTTCTAGGGACATCCTAAACATTGTTTATTTTATATTTTTATTTTTGTATTTATTCGTATATTGTTTTCCGTAACATTTTCCTTGTGTTTGCCAAACACCCGTAAATGTTTTCTGACATATTTTCAAAAGATTTACCAAACACCTGAAAATGAAATCTTTTGATTTTCCGAAAGTCATTTTCCGGAAATCATTTTCTGGAAATGATTTTCCGTGAAACAAACTGAGCCTAACTCACTATTGAATGAAGAAAGAAGAAAAAGAATGACCCCCATTGTTAATGGCGAGCCGAAGATCAAGCCAATTGAGAGAATTATGAGTATTACCTTGGTGGATTTACTCGACTTCATAGACTGGACCGGAGTTGAATGTCTCAATCAAAGTACCAATCACTCGTTTGCCAATGCTCTCAAACAGGTCTTTCTGAATTTTTAGCAAATTTAGGGCTTTCTTATAGTACTTAATAACTGTTGACCCATCATTGATTTTGATTTTAATTGTTCTTACTACAAATTAGGTTTTAATTTTGTCAAAATCTACGGATATGATTTTTCTTCTTGCAAATTGGGGACTTTTTTTTTTGCGAATTTGAATATAGATCAATTCACTTAGTTGTGCTTGCAAGCCTGCAAGATGATCACTTGATATGATGCTGCAACCGTTTGTTGTTGGGCTTGCAGTTGCGCTTCTGTTTTGAAAACCAATGTCGGGGTTGCTGCTATTTTAAGTGATCCTGAAGAAGAAGACTAGCTGGTTGGAAAAGGTAGAACTTTTGGTAAGGAGGTATACTTGCCCATATTGGTTTGCAAAGTTCAATATTGACAATTTGGATTCATTTCAAATTTATTGTCAGTCTTAGTAGCTGAGCTTTAGATAAGCTTGTTGATGGTGTCATGAAATTTAAGTTTAATCATCTCATGAATAAGCACAGGGGTGGCATGTCAGAATGCTTATAAAGAGTGATTGAATTTTGTATGGTTACTGGTTGAAGACATTTTTTTTTTGATGAATACTGGTGGTAGAGTTATGGATCTGAAGTGTCAATGCTTTGGGGCCTTGCTTAAGGATTTTGGGTTGGACCAGGTTTAGCAGCTCATAGGTTGTTTAGAAATTTAAAGAGATAAGTTGAGGAGAAATATCTCCGATTACATCGCCCTTACAGGTTTAGTTAGCATTTAGTTTGTTGTTTCGGGAGAAACATATGGGAATGCCTTTTCCACATATTATGGCTTGCTGGTGAATAGTAAGCTGGCCATTTAAAGGATTGAGTTCAGATATTTGTGTCTTGCGCCGACATAAATCACACTCTCATCTTCTCTATTTTTAAATTTTTTATTTTCAACTTTGAATGAATTTGGGATCTCATCTGGGATTTGACTATGGAAAAGAACAAAAGTTGCTTTGGTAGTACTAGGATGATTGCTCATCTTTGGTCTATCTTTCTAAAGACACAGAAATTGTCAGCAATAAGAGCCTTTCGTGTATTAAGTTAGATTACTAGTTTCTATTGGGGGGCAAGGCTCTTGTGGCTTTTCGAAGGATCACCCTTACTGATCTAGGAAGGGTCTGCCCTACATTAGCGTCTGCATCGTTCGGGGAAAACTGTGACAGCCCGACCCGGACCCCAATGCGAGATCCCGAGTCGTGCCGTCCAAATAATCAATAACACAAGCATGCATAGTAGGATCATAAAATTCATGTGGCGCAACATCGCATACAAACAACAACTCGGCTACACTTGGCCGGAAAAACAACCTAAAATAAACAAGTCTTCGGCGACGTTACAGCCGGAACCCAACAACTACTCCTACAATTAATAACACATGCTTATAATAACCTCAACGGCCACAACATGCCGGAGACAACAACAACAATAATTAAACGAGCTTTAGCGGAAGAAAACCGTAGTGAACCATACACATATAAACAGGCTCGACTTACAAGTCGGCATACCCAAAAGATTACAAGTATTAAGAAGTTAAGTTACATCAACATCAAAATAACATAAACCCCAAGCCAAGTCTACATGACTTGCTTCCCAACGTCCTTTCCAAAATAAAAGGGTTAACTAATAGATGTCCAAAAGAGCAACCTGCTAACACAACAACCAAACGAGTACGAGCGAGTCTATCCCGGACCGTCTCCTCGGCTCGGATCTAAGGAAAGACAAAGCAAACAAATAGGGTAAGTCGAAAGACTTAGTAAGTTACTACAATGCATGTTCATGTTATAGCATGACATTTATCACAATTATAGCATATCATCGTCATTTACACTTAGCACATTATCATCATATGGCACTTAGCATATTGTTCACATAAGTGCGTAAAGTAAATCATACGAGTAGGATATGATAGTCACGGCCGCTTCGTAGCTCCTGCAATAAAACTTTATTATACTTTATCGTGCAACATTGATGCTCTGTGAATGCATCAACTTTTATCAAGTACCACTCGATCTAGATAGCAAGCCAATGCGGCACTTAATCGACAAGGGCTACTTCCCCATTGCGGCCAACAATGGAGGTGTGTGTGAAGTCCTTGGTGCGGCGATCCATAGCGAGCACGAATCCCATAATTCGTGAAGGCGATGCATCGTCCCACCTTGACCCGATAATCAAACCAAATAATGCCAGCTGGACTCAAAGTGATGCACAAGTAGATATTTACTTGACTAAACCAATCAAAGACCGAATTCGACAAGAGCGAACTCGACCAACCAAGTAGGGTATCAATCTCTACTATAAAATCATATCAAGGCAATTAAATTGCACAAAACCAACCTTTCATAGAAAATTGTTATAAACAATCAAACCAACCTCATACTTGAGTAAACCAATCAAACGGTGTCCAAACTTCGTAGGGATTGAAACTAGGATTCAACACGTTCAAATATTCCCTAAAGTCGACTCCGTTGAGTCTTTGCTCTAAATTCCCAAATTTGGAGAAATTGAAGCTATATGCTTCATAACCCAACCTAGGTCAATTCTAGGTTCAACAAGGTTATAAACTCACCAAGGCAATGCAAAGTGATTCAAGTTCATCATAGAGTCCAAAATTTAGGATAGAACACATAACACTTTCACAACATTTTAAGAAGGCATAACTAGGGCATTCTCATAAATCAACACTTCCAACACAAATACAATACATGGCTTTAACATGTTCAAAACCTTGAATAGACAAGATGGAAGAGTATTATAAACATTCATAGGTAGGAAATCATCCTAATCATGCTCCTAGCAAGCTCATAATTTCAACATACAAGATTATAGCATGGAAAGCATACAAGTGCCCTCATTGACCTCAACCAACATAGACTTTGCTTCCTTAGGGTCAATGAGAACTAAAAGAAGAAGAAGATAAAGAAGGTAACTTACTTGTTACACACCAAAGAAAGAAATAGAAGAAACTATTCGGATGGAAATGCTCCCCTTGATGAGCTCTTCAACTTTAATGAAAGGCTCTTGGGCAAATGATGAATGGTTGAAGAAGATGAAGGGTTTAGCTCCAAGAAGCCATGGAAGAACCTTGAGAGAGATGAAATTCGTTTTTGGAAGAGAGAGGGTGAGAATGAGGGTCAAAAATCTGAATTGGGGCTTATATTGGTCTAATTCTTGAGTGGGACATGTGTCAACCACTTGTGGTCCCTTTGAGATTCTTAGGATAAGGTTTGGATGATCAACAAGCCTTCTTAATCCATCATTAAAATTAGTTAGGGATGTTAGGACTTAAGTAGGAAGGGTTAGGGAGGTTTAGGATAGGTTTAAGTAGGGGTTTGAAGTGAACAAATCGTCAAATTCGAAACAGAGAAAATCACCAAAAGAAAGGTGAGGCGGGCGCCTCACCTGGGCCCATGCGGCCGCCTCAACTTCTGAGCCTTTCCCAAAGTTCAGACCATTCAGAATTGCTCCTCCCAGATTTGCGGCGGGCGCCACCATCGGCCAGAACCTCTAAAACTTGATTCAAACTTGATCTAAATGGTCCCAAACTTTGGGCAACCATTCTAAGGTCTAACCCTACTCAAAACAAGTCGGAAACGCACCGAACAACCCCGGAACAAGCTTAGGACAAGGCGCGAACCACGCGATTTAATGAACAACTGATTAAACTCAAATCAAACGCCAATCAAACTAGGATGTCTTGGGCATGAAAAAGGTTTGTTTCAACTTGATTAAGACTTGAATATAAAGCTAAGAACTCAACGAACACTTCGTACGTCGAAATAGAAGCAAATACGAGCAATGAGAGGAATCGCTAAGGCTAAATTCAACGCGATCAAACCGGCGATTCTACAAACAAGTTTATATGATTCTAAACACGTTATGGACTTCTAGAATGATCTATGAATGATTCTAAAACATTTATATAACAAGTAAACATGCTCACATTCAACCAAGAAAGTATAAAGACAAGCATAGAATGCACATGCAAGATTATGGGGCGTTACACTCTCCCTCCTTTAGGAATTTAGTCCCTAAATTCTTACCAAGTTCGGCCAAACAAGTGTGGATGTTCTCACGCATCTCCGCTCCGCCTCCCACGTTGCTTCTTCAATGTTGTGATTCCTCCAAAGAACTTTGACTAAGGGAATTCTCTTGGTTGTGAGAACTTGCTCCTTGGTATCCAATATCTTCACTGCTTTTCAACGTATGACATATCCGGCCTCAAACGTGATCTCCTCATACTCGAGTACATGGGACTCGTCCTTCAAATACTTTCAACATGGAAACATGGAATACGTTATGAGTCTCCGAAAGTGAAGGTGGCAATGCAATACGATACGCTAAGGTCCCAACTCTCAAGAACCTCAAATGGACCAATGTATCTCTGTAAGCTTCCCTTTCTGCCAAACCTCTTAGTACCTCCCTCGGTGTTACCTTCAAGAACACGTAATCACCCACTTGGAACTCAAGATCCCGTCTTCGATTGTCCGCATAACTCTTTTTGTCGACTTTGAGCTGCGCAAACGATCTCTAATCAACTTCACGCCTCAACCGATTGTTGCACTAACTCTGAACCCCAAAGTTTCGCTTCTCCAACTTCATCCCAACAAATTGGCGATCTACACTTACGCCCATACAAAGCTTCATACGGCGCCATCTTGAATACTCGACCGGTAGTTTATTATACGCAAACTCGGCTAAAGGTAAGTGAGAATCCCAGCTTCCCTTGAAATCCACCAAGACAAGCTTCTCAACATATCCTCCAAATCGAATCAATCGCCGGGATCGACCATCCGCTTGCGGATGAAAAGCAGACCAAGTCTAATCTAGTCCCCAAAGCTTCCTCGCAATGACTTCCAAAATCTAGACGTGAACCTCGGTCTCTATCGACACAATACTAACAGTACGCCATGAAGTCTCACAATCTCCCCGAATATACAATGTCGCTAATCGAGTAATGAATACGTGATAGCTATCGAATGAAGTGTGCGCATTTAGTCAATCTCGTGCCGACTATAACCCAAACCGCATTAAACCCTCTCCGCGGCGTGGTAACCCCGTCACAAAATCCATGGTAATGAACTCCCATTTCCACTCAGAATCTCCAATGGTTGTAGAAATCCTCGCAGTCTCGATGCTCGCCTTTAACCTCGACAAGTCAAACATTTAGACACGCATCTCGCATTTCCTCTTCATACCTTTCCACCAAACTGCTTTTCAAGTCTAGGTACATCTTCGTGCTCCCCGTGAATGGTATACGATTTATGAGCTTCATCAAGAACTAACCTCTTCAATTCCTCATTAGAAGGAACACAACCCTACTCGAAATGTCAAGGTACCCTCGCTATTAACCACAAAGTCGCGATACATTCTCACCAACCCATCGATAATTTTCCTCAACTCCTGATCATTCCCTTGCTCTTCTCTAACTTTCCCAAATAAAATAGGCGTGGCACCTAATATTTGCAAAAAATCACACCTCTATCATGAACACTAGGACTCCAATCTCGCAAATCCTCTCAACATCTTCCATTCTTTAACCATCATGCATCTACATATGAACTTTCCTACTCAAGGCATCCGCTACAACATTTGCCTTCCCGATGATACAAGATAGTACAATCATGGTCCTTAACTTTTCCATCCATCTACGCCTCATATTCAACTCCTTTTGAGAAAACAAGTATTTCAAACTCTTATGGTCGTGAAGATCTCAAACTTAGACCCATACAAGTAGTGTTTCCACTTATGCAACGCGAAATAATCGCCCAACTCCATATCGCGTGTCCGTAATTTCGCTCATGAATAGATAACTTCCTCGATGCAGGGCTATCACCTACCATTCCTCGCATCAAAACACAACCCAAACCTTCCTTGAAGCATCACTATAGATCACTTAAATTATCTCCTCCACTAGGCAAAGCCAAAATAGGTGCCGATGTCAACCGACTCTTAAGCTCTT
>JABEVN020001274.1:0-25683 GCA_013146195.2 Codonopsis lanceolata
CCCAAAGCGACTATTATATCATGAGCCGCTGATAGATAGGATATCCTGGGATATTGATATTAGAATTTGAGGAATGACATTTTCAGTGTCAAGCTTCCTCTTGCTATCGCGCTTTGATTTAGAAATTCTTGCTCGAAAGAATACACAATAAAAATTAGGCTTTTACTTAGAGAACTATATAAGCAGTGAAATTTCAATAATATTTGAAATAATTGGAATTTCTCAAGCGAGACTTGAAATTTAGGTGTATAGAGTAACCACACTCCGATAAATAAAACGAAGTTTTGCATAATAATAGATAAAGAGGTAGCAGAAACGACTGTTAGAATTCTAAGGTATTAAGAACAACAATGGCGAGAATTGTAGAAACTTATAAATGACTGTTTGTATTCTAACACAATTTTAGAAAATGAACTTGAATACAAGACGTGAAAACGATAAGTTTCAATATAAGAGTGAAGGAGAACGCATTCATTGTTGTCGCCTAAGAAGAAACGAAGAAAATAATCGAGATTTGCGAGAGAGCATGAAGACAAAGAACAGAGAGAAATATTTTTGTCAAAGGGTTTCCGTAAAGTTTGGCAAATGACGGTTCAAGGACTATTTATAGTCGAGATATTTTCTTAGGAAAGGGAACTTAAGATATTTTCTTAAGTAAAAAATTTTTATCCTTGACCCCCATTTTTGCTTTTACAAACCTCTTTTAACAAAAAAGACTAAGTAAAAGTACTAACCTCGAAGTCTTCCTGCAAAGATAGACTTACGCCTTCCGATTAGACCGAAACTAGTTCTACCTGATATGAAAGAAACATGCACAAATGTATTAAATTTAAGCAAAGAGGATCAATCATACCAAGATTTCTCCTTAAATAAGCAAACCCGTGGCATCCAAAGGTTTTGTGAGAATGTCGCCCAATCGATGCTCGCTTGGAACATATTCCAAACCGATGTTACCTTTTCCACATGATCTTCGAGGAAGTGATAACGACATCAATGTGCTTTGTCTTGGAGTGCATCAATGGATTTTTGGAGATCGAATTGCCGATGTGTTGTCACACATGATTGGGCAGCCATTGATGTTGTAGTCCTAGTTGTTGCTTTCATCCATGAGTTGAGAACAACTGCCATGTTGGCAAATTTCGTGGTTGAATTTGCTACTGACCCTTGTTTCTGCATGACCATGAGACAAGTCTATTTCCAAGAAATTGACAAGTCCCACCGGGTGCTTCTTTCTCGCCACTTTGCAGCTTATAATGCAGTCCGTATCCAATATCCGACTAGATCAAGTTGTTGCTTTTGGGATACCATATGCCTAAATTTGTTGTTTAGAAACATATCTCGATGATACGCTGGCGTGCCAGAAGAAATGTGACTCTTTGGGTCCGCCGAAATCTAGCACAAACACAAACAAAGAAACATAATGTCGTCTACTATTAGAAGGTAAAGAAGTGAACCTATGATTCCTCGGTATTTGGTGATGTTCCTTTTCATCTTTATCAAGATGGCGTTTGCAGACACATGAGTTCAATCCTTCGTCGAATCAAGACCGAACTTTTGATTAGTTCCTTTCCATATTTGGTTTGGCTGATGAAGATTCCTCTAAGTCCGTTGTATCTGGCCCTTTAAAGTAGGTAAGTTCACCCATCATGCTCATCTCGAACTTGCTTTGCATCGCCTTCTCGAATCTTTTGCACGTGCTTTGGTTAGTTGATCCAAAGATAATGTCGCCCATAGATTTGTACCGTAAGAGAATGACCTTTGTGCTTGAGGATGAATAAAATAGTGTCTATCCTTCCTCTCACGAATCCTTGTTCAATTAAGAACTTGATAGAGTTTCATACCAAGCTTCCCAGCAGGAGCCTGAGAGCTTTCATGAGAGCTTGAGTGGGTTCTAGTTTGTCCGAGATGACAAACCGGTGGTTGTTCCACGATACTGCTTCTTGAAGATCACCATTCGTAGAAAGGCGCTCTTTACATCATCGATACACTTTGAAGTTCATGAGCGAGGCATAAGCGAGAGAAGGTCGATTGCTTCTATTAAGCAACGAGGAGCAAAGTTTCATCGAAGTCAATTCCTTAACTGCAGTCGGTAGCCTTGTGCCTTGCTGCTTTGTTTGGTGACATTTCCATCTTCATCTCTTTTGTTTAGAAAACCCATTTGGTGCCGATAGGTGGATGATCGATCGGTCTTTGAATTAAGCTCCACACCTTGCATCTTTCAAGTTGGTTTCTTCTTGCATGGCTTCAATCCGATTATGATCTTGATAGCTTCATCAATCTTTTTGGTTCAGTTCGATACGAAATGCATAAAGGCAAACATAATTTCTTCTCGAACCTTATTTCTCGTGCGAACTCTGTGTTGAGATCACCGATGATTTGTGAAATGGGATGACCTCTTTGCTTCATAATGGTTGGTGGAAGATCACTTCCGTGGGTTCTTCCGCAAAATTCGGGAGTTGGTTGAGAAGGAGATTCACCAAAATGCAGTTCGAGAGATAGGATCTTCATAACCTTCATTTTCTAGTGAACAAGAAGGATGAGTGATGTAAAGGTGTTTGGGGTAAAGCAGAAGAGATTGGTTCGAGTCAGCAGACGAGTTTTTTATTGATACGGTAGAGGTTTCATCTACACGTGAAGTGTTCTCGGTACTTGAGGGTGCCGGTTCTGTTTTCGATGAGGAGATGAAGTTGATCTTTGAATTAGTACTTTGTCTCCATCATTATCGAGAATCATTAGCAACGTTCGAATTCTAGGCTCTAACAAGTCATATTCATCAAAAGAAACATGCATGATTCTAAGATTTTAAAGAAGATTCTTGAAAATCACGAAATGCTTTTGAATGTTTGGAATATCGAGAAAAATTCCTTAAATCGATTTTGCGTCAAATTTTCCTCTATATTCTTTTCCATTGTAAAGAATAAAACATTTACAGCCAGAAGATTTTAAGAAATCCAATGTTTGGGGATCTTCCTCTCCATATTTCATATGGTTTTTGTTATGAAACTTGTTTACCGAGGGGATGCATTTTGGGTAAAAGCAGGCGTGTATTATTTGCTTCCGCCAAATACTTGATAGTTTAGCTACGCGGCATTGTTCTAGCCGCTTCAATTAGTGTTACGTTCTTCCGTTCGGCTACACCATTTTGTTGAGAATGCGGCGGCCAGGAAGTTGTGGCGATCATGGTCATCGCGTACTTTTCTACACCATTGTTTATGAATTGATGCTTTATGCGATCTTATGTCACAAATGTCTTCAAGCTTTTGAGTTTGAAGTCTTAGAAAGTGCGATGACTAGATCATACGTTTCATCTTTAGATGTCATAGTTTCGATCCAAGTGAATCTAGAGTAGTCATCAACTACTACTGAGTGTGCTTGTCTCTGAAATCTTGCTGATGTGTAGGTCCAAAGAGATCCATACGAGAGAAGTTGAAGAGTCGTTTGTTGATAAAAGCAGTTTTCTTTTGAAGGAAGACTTGGAAAGTTTTCCTAGTTGACAAACTTTACAACTTCTGTCGTGATTAGACACCATAGGTAGACCTTTGACAAGCCCATTTTTGGAGAGCTTGGAGAGGTGCTTGAGTTTGAGGCGTTTGTGCTTGTAGCCGGTATTACGAACATTGTTGGCTACTAGACACGAGTTTGAGAATCTCCTAGAAGATTTAAGTCCCCGTATTGGCGGGATTAGCTATCTTTGATGAGGCCTTGGTTGGAGTTGAATTGGCATAGAAGTCCTTTGTCGCGAAATTGTGATATGCTCGGAAGATTGTGCTTTAAGCCACTTACTAGGAAACTTTGTTGATAGAGACTTCCTCTAGTAATGGTGAGCCATATCCAATTGTTTTTTCTCTTGCGTTATCTCAGAAGATAATGCGTGGGTCCTTTGGCTTCGGCTATATAGCGTAAGAAGACTTGTTCCCGTCATGTGTCTAGGCAGCCCTTGTCAGTACGAGATGTCTTTATTTTACGATTCTATAGCCATGAAGCATTCTGTAAAATAGTTAAAGCAAAACAAGGTACCCTTTATATGGGTCCTAAGGATTAGCAACCTTTTCCCATACCACTTGACCTTGAGAGAACTAGGTCTCTCGGATCTTGGGAGTAAACCTTAGCGAGGCATGCGGTGCGGTGCCGGATGGCTAAGCAATGGCAAGAATGACATAAATGAAAATTCCATTTAATGCTTTGTTAGTGTCCTCAGTGAAGAATGCTTATGATCATTCCTTTTCTTGACATTCATTTTTGGTTCGACTTCTTCTGGTTGATGGTTGACTTAATTGGTTTCTTTCGATTCTTCCTAGGTAGGTTACCATCGGACTTAGCTTTAGCTTTTACATTTGACTACCTTTCGAGGAGGATTCGGTGAGAATACCTTTAAGTTTACCTTCAACAGTAAATGAGCTTTACTGTTTCATAGACAAACTTGATAGTTACGGGTTAGGGTAGAGGTTAGTAGGTCTACCGCGGCCGGACTTTGCCTTAGCATAGTTGTTGCCGGTAGACTTAGTTTTCTACCGATACCTTATCGGGTTCTCCTTTGACTTCGATCATCTTTCCTTTCCTTTCGAACTTTAGGATAAACATAAAGAACACTTGAGTAACCAAGGCCTTGTTTCCTATATTTCCAAATGTCTGTTAGAAAGATATATCATTTGCGATGTCGAGGATTCACCTTTCTGCGTGACGGAAGAGATTGTCGGAAGAGACATATACGAATATCCTATGCTTTTATCATTGCTAGATTTTTGGCTTGTAAGGATTTCTTCAAATGCATCTTTGGAGCTGCATTCAGAGTCAATTGTCTTTTGCGGGGGCAATTTTCTCTTGGTCAAGTCCTTTGATGTGCTCGGTCGACAATCAATTTTGTCATGAAGAAATTTGTTTTCTTCCTTCGGTTTGATACTTTCTTGTTGGCTGGCGGTATTGAGAGTTTGTATCTCGGTGCCATCAAAGATTTCTCGGTATTTGTGAGTTTCTCACGAGTTCTTAGCCGATTTAACATAGGCTACTCTAAAGGTATTGAACTCTTCAAGCATTTCTGATTATCCTTGAGAAGTTCTTCCTTCTTGGAAATCCTCATCTTGTTGGTTTCACTTTTGTTCAAGGGACTAGGTGAAACTTCGACTTCATTTTCAGAGTCATAGATAGGATCTGAATCATGAGCTATTAAGCATATGTTAGCTTGCTCACAATCCTCTTCCTCCTCTTCTGAATCGGTCTCAAACCATGTAGCAACCTGTTTATCTTCTATGTCTTCAGCTAACATACCTTTTGTTTTTGAAATTTTCTAAACGAGGGTTTTCGGTATGCTTCAAATTTTGGCTTAGGACATTTTGAGGCAAAGTGACCAGGGTTTTCTGAGGTTATAACACACAAGCTCTTCCTTAGATGAGCTTTCACCAATCTTCTAAAAGGTTGTTGGTGAGTGTTCTTTCTTCCATATTTTGCGAACTTTTGAAATCGTTTAACAAACTAGCAAATTGTTCATCGGATAAAAAATCATTTTCACGGGGAAGAAGTAGAGGTTTGTTTTCAACAATGATTTCTTCTTGGACCATGGTGGCAAAGACAGTTACGAGCTGTTTGTCTTGCTCTAGAGCTTGATTAACTTCAAGTTCATAAACCTTTAAACTTGCGTAGAGACTACAAAGAGTCATCTCGTTTAAGTTCTTAGATTCTTTCATAGTCGTGGTCTTCACATGCCATAAGCTACCTAGAGAGCCTAGAAACCTCATATTCATTTCCTTTTTGTCATACGTCTTACCAAGAGAAAAGCAACTATTTATTACCTCACTGAATCGATCATATGCTTGTCTCAAGGTTTCCTTAGGATCCTTTTTGAAAGAATCAAACTGCTGGATGTATGTATATTTTCTGTTGTCTCTTGTGTCTTGGTCTCCTTCCAAGTATTCTACAAGAGCTTCCCACATCTCTTTCGCAGTTGTACATCGAATCACTTGCTGGTATGTGCTTGTATCTAGAGAGCTGGTGATTATGTTGATTGCTTTGCTGTCAAGTTCAACCAGCTTTCTCTCGTCCTCTGTCCATTCAGATTCGTCTTTTGGAACTTCAGCAGGGTTTCCCGCGACGGAGGCTAGAAGGTTTGCCTTCATTGGTACATGTTGACCTGTAGTGACACATTTCCATAACCTGTTGTCAATAGAGTTCATGAATCTCATTACTTTATCCTTCCATACATCAAAATGACCTTCGTCCAATATTGGGACGTGGTTAGCATTAGATGTAGGCAGCATATAGTGTGTTTGTGCCATTATGTCGTATCTCTCAAGAGTTTAATCTTGGAAAACTAGTTTTCAAAGAGTAAGGCTCGATACCAATTAATGGGTCCCAATGAGCACAATAATAAGCTAGAAGGGGGGGTTGAATAGCTTATTAACACTTTAAAACTTTTAAAGTAAGTTCCTTGAAAGTTACTTGCAATCTATGAAAAGAATCAAGTAGCGGAAGACCTTCAAGAAAATTGTTCCAGGTCTGCCGATAAGGACTACCGGTAGACCTTTTACAGATTACTTTAAGTTCTGCTGAACAGGATAATAATAACGAAGAAACTAAGTAATTCAAGAATAGACAAACAGAAGAAAATAACACAAGTATTTTGGGATGGTTCACACTGTAATGAGTGCTACGTCCACCACCAAGGTAGTCAACCTTGGATTTAAATTGTGCACTATGTTTTCCACTTAGATCAATTACAAAGAATATCCCTAATGGATCGTGTACAAAATATTGACTTGTGTTTAGGTCTATGGAATTAAATATCGTAAAAGCAGGATATTTAATTCGTCTGAAATATAGTAAATGGAAGTAAACAACAAGAAGAATAAAAGCAATAAATGTTGAAGAGCGACTTCTTGTTGTTGATGAGGACTTTCGATCTGCGAGGATCTCTTGAATGCTTGAAATGAAAGACTTGGAGTTGAATAGATTCGAGCAATTCTTTTCGGTGTTCGATTGATTCATGCATCTTGTGTTTTTCTCCAGTCTTCAATAGCGTATTTATAGCGGTGCATTCCAAAGATCCGTTAGAGAAGATGAAGACTTAAACTCTATTAGGTTGAATGCATTAAATGCATGGGGTCGTCGAAGAATTCGTCTTTCACGAGATAAAGAGGCGGTAATCATTTCGAGATCTTCGAAAAGGTGGGCGATTTGCTTGTCGATCGAGAGTTGTTGTAGCAGAGTAGGTGACGATGCTTTCACGCTTTCTTTGTTCAGACGAAAAGTCTTCCTGCTTTTCGGAAATGTGCTTTCGGCTGCTTGACATGTCAGGGAATGTCATGGATTAATTTAAATCAAAAACATTTGAATAACTTTGAATTAATCCGATGACTCATTGCAGGATAGGACACGTCATGGAGCATCGAGTGGACACGAGGTCTACCGATTGAGAGCCTTAAGCAGGTCTTCCGGTGAAGCTTGTGGAGCGGTCTTCCGCTGAACCTGAAAGAGTCCTATGAAAACTATACTTGGCAAAGTTCTATACACATTGCCACGCTAATCGATCTGTGACCGATTAGCCAATCAAGTATAAAACTAATGTAATGAAATGAACAGATATAAATCTAACATAAGAATCAACAATATATATAACAAAAAAAAGAGTAAGGGTTTTTAAAAATATTTTCATGAGCAATACATGATTTCCTTTTCCTTTAAAAAAAGACGTTCATTTTTCAATTCAAAAGGAGAGAGTACAAAACAAAATATGTTTTTTTTAAGAGAGAATTCGTTATTTTTCAAAAAAAAATTGTTTTTCCAATAAAAAAGGAGAACTCATTTGTTTTAAAAAATAATATATATATATATATATATATATATATATATATATATATATATATATATATATATATATATATATATATATGTTTTCAATTCAAGGAAAAGAAAAAAAAAATCAAAATTTCCAAAACGTTGTCAGCTGTATATTTTTTAATATGTTTTAAAAAAACAAATCAAAATCAAAAGATTATTAGCAAAAACAAAATTCATTTGACAGAGTTGAACTACGATTGATGACCTAAACCTCGAAATGAGGAAGGTAGGTAGCCTTCGGGTCCGATCAAAAGCTTTGATTTACTTTGAAAGGGTATATTGGAAATTTGGTGTTTGGTATTCTTGCTATTACTAACAAAATTTGCAGGAAACCGAAAAAAGAAGGAGTGATATTTATGTTCCTTTTGGAACAGCGTGTACATTATGTATCTGGTACAGGAGATTAGGGCAAATTTGTCATTAATAAAATTAGATAGTTGTCCCATTTTTCATTTATTCTTAACTCCGTTGGGTAAACCATCCAAAGGTACGTAATCATTCCCTCCCATTTTATGAATCACAAAATGTTTACTTGTTTTACTGCTAAATGTTTCTTTCAATATATATATAATAAATTAATAAAAAAATTATTTACTTCTTTATATTTACAAAAGAAAAAAAGAGTTTACTATTTTTAGCTAACTCACCCACGCGCACACATGCAGAGATATTCTAACTGTTAACCTTTAACCCAATAAACATGTCCGGGTTTCCATGATCTTGAAAATGAACTAAGGAAACTTAGGCCGAAATTATCGCATCCTGCGCCCTTTAATGAGAGGCCAACTGGTTGAATCCATCATAACCTTGCATCAGTCACATTAATATCATGTATATCTTGCTAGAACACTTCATTGACCGGTCGGTTATATACCTCAAAGTTAATAACCAATCCTAGGTGCAAAAAAAAAAAAAAAAAGAATCACATAATCGAAGGAAGAATGCACTGGAATTGATTAAAAACCTTGATGGTATCATCTAGATCATTTGAATGGTGAATCCTTGAAAGAGTATAGACCCTTCGCCCGAGATGTGTCAATTCTTGGGAGGTCGAAATACATGTAAAATACGAAGGTCATATACTTTAGAGAAGGAATCCATTATTCCAAGATTTAACCCAGACTGTCAAAACAAACTACGCTTGTCAGACCAAGATATAGGGTATTTTTCTATGTTGGGTTTTTGTTTAAAATAAATATAATAAACAAAATCCCCTCAATGCTATCATCAATCATCACTACAAGAAAAATGACAATTGAAACAGATTTTTGCAACTGAATCAAAATCCGTTTTAACTTGACAAGTATGTAACGAAAATTGCAATGAATATAACGCATACTTAATTTTTAATCGAGTAATTGATGGAAAACTATTTTAGTCGTGCTTTGTTTCGGGTGAAAAATTGGAGGGAAGAATGGCGCCTAATTTTACAACCGTACTTGAAACAGATAAACTTCTATTTCAATTTTTTTGTTTCAATTTCAGTTGCAATCATTAATATATGATTATTATTTTATAAAAAATTGAAAAGGTTTGTTTAAAACGACGTAGTGGTGTGGTATGCCTGCTGCATTTGCAACCTTCCTAGACAAACAAAAAGACCAAATTAAACCCTTCTCTTCGCTCTCGTTTTCTCTTCACAGTTGTGTCTCCCTCCGGTGAAACTTGTGCTGCTCCTTTCGTCAGCCAAAACCATCTCTTTCCCTCTCCACCGAATTGAACAAGGTATTCTCTCCCTCTCTGTCTCTCTGTCTCTCTGTCTCTCTCTCACCTTCTAATTCTCTTAATCAAATCCCCACATCCCACCAATCTCAATCCTTGCCCCTTTTTCTCTACCTGAGTATATGTATATATATATATGTATATATATATATATATATATATATATATGTGTGTGTGTGTGTGTGTGTATCTGAAGTTCTATGATTGGAGCGTGCCCTTCGTTCTTTACTGATTACGGCTAGGGTTTGGGGGTAGGGGTTATAATTGATTATCCATTTTTGATTATCACATTTAATTGTCGTTGTTATGCTCATTCCATTTTCCATTTGTAGTATAACAAAGGAATATTTCTAGTTTTAGCTTGATTAGATCTTCTCGTGTGTGTTGAGAGACTCAATTTCTTATTTTTTATAATGGTTGCCTCAATTTCTGCTTTTTATTTTTCCTTCAATTATTGCTATTTTTTATGTTTTTTTCCATGGAATCATGAGGGGTTGATTGTTACTTGAACCTGTGCAGCTTTAGCAATTCTCTTCAATTAGGTACAATCATGTTTTGTGTATGCATTTTTTCATGTATGTTGATTATTATATGGTGGTGAGTCAATTGGATTATGCTCTTTGTAAAGGGCGTTGGGCTTTTAGCAATGTTAACTCTTTCCATGTCAAATTTATCCAGTCCACCATTTACACTTTTATGGAGAACATTCTTGACCTTTTGATTTGCCTTCATATATCCGATGCCTTTTTGTCTCTGACCATTCTACAGGATACTTCACTTTGTTTGGTCCTCCATTTGTATCTACTTGAACATGTGCTTTTACTTCCTCATGGAAAAGAACAATTCCAAATCTCATTAGCATCCAGATAGGTTTTCATTATAGAACTAAGAAAAAGGAATTACCAATCTGGGTCTAAATATACTTACAGTTCATGCAAGTTTTATCCCATCCATTGAGCAGGTAATTGAGTAAGTAAGATTTATAGCATCACTATGATTAGATTCTCCAAAGTTCATTCAGTTACGGGGACAAAGTCAAAGTGTATTACGATTCGTAGATAGATTACTATACTAGAAATTCCTCCTTCTCGACTAAGGCACCGGTTGAAGTTCAATCTCTCCAAACTCAAATCCCTTTTGTTACTCTAAAAAAAATCAAATCACCTTGTTTTTATCGTTGCTGTTTTTCTTGGACCTCTGTTGATACGTTCTTGTTCATTCCAAGTTCCCTTTTTGTTTCCTTCTCCCCAGTGACAAACAAAGAGAAAAACCAGCAGGACTACCAAACCCACTTGCACAAAGTACTCCTGAAACTGCATACTCTGTGTGTGTGTGGGGGATATAAGGGATGGAATAAAGGTAAATGGCTTTGTATGGAGATAGGGGATAGGGAAAGAAAAGGGTATGGGGAGTTATATTGAGTGCTAACCCTGCAAACAGGGAACACGACTCACGATATTAAATTGTAGGATGAATGATTTCATGGAAACTTTTGGGGTTCGAAATTGTTTCCTAATTTATGTTTAATTAAGGAATAGGAGAACGATGAGCATGATTTGATGTTTCAAAGTGAAATCGGCCATTTTATCGATGTTGATACATTTACTAAAGTCGACGTTGGTTTCATGGAGAGTCTCGTGCTACTTGACCAAGGAAATCCGTTGTCATGCAGGCAATCTGGCTATGAAAAGTGACAACTGGCCTGCTTGGTCAGTCTATGAATGCTTAGACAGTTTGGTTTCTAGGGAGACTAGTGGAGAAATAATTTGGTTTTGGACAAACAAGGGATTCCGAGACTAGCAAACTTGCACAATTTTAACTGACTTGGTAATCATCTGAGTATTAATAGAAGTTCTTATGTGTTTTTTAAGCAGTCGAATTCCTATGTAATTCGTATTAGTTTTCTGCTTTTTCTAAAAATGGATCTTGTAAGACGGGCATTTAATTTTTTAGTTGATGTGTGTGTCTCTATTTTTTACCTCCTTCAAATTGAATGAGAATCGTCTAAAGAAGCTAAGAATTCAAATTGGTTTTGCTTCAAGTAACAAAAAATTACTGTAATAAGGAGGCAAGAACTACCTAAGAAGAGTGGATATAGAACTCAGTGTAACGAATTTCATGTGTCTTTATAGTGATGTTTTGTTGCAAAAATTTTACACTCGAATCACTAATTTTCATTTTCATTGTTGTCCAATTCCGAATCATGTAGTCTTGTGCCAAATCACCTTCACATCGATTATAGTGTACCAACTGGTCAGTATCAACCCACATTGAGTTTACTTGGCTTTCTACTGAACTCTGTGACTACTGCTCTTGAAAGAGTTGTGGATGAAAAATCTTTATTGCTTAACAAAGTGAAAGTGGGTTTGATGGCATATTTGTTGTCAATTGGAGACCTGGTTATAATCTCTTGGCATATTTATTGTCTTTTGGCCTTTAGTTTTATGCTCGCTTTTCGGTTTTATTTAGAGAATAAAGAGAGTTGTATTGTGCATGTTTTGCCTTATTTTTTCCTTAGCATTTATGCTCATCCAGTTGCCTTTTTTAAGGGATCTGAGTTGGTCTAATTTTATTTCAGCTTGGTAGTCCAGAGCAGGATGATGGTATCAAATTTGCTTGTGTTGCTAAAGGGATAACAAATGCAATTCGAGGAAAATGAGGGATGATATCCAAAGAGAAGTCACGGCACAATTACAAGATACATATGAAGCTAAATTTGAGCAAATGAAATAAGATTTCTGATTGCATTTGCAAGAGACAGTTCGAGAACTTGAGTGGCTCTGAGCATCGTCCTTCAGCTTCTATGTAGTTTAAAAGTATGACAACTTGACAATTCTATGTACGTAGTTTAATAGTATGACAGTTTAGTTTAGTATGATAGTTTGTCAATGTTTTTTGAATGTAATGTTTGAAGCTTTGTTGACTTTAAATGTTTGATTTGTGATATTTTATGTGAAATGTTCATTCAGGTACAATTGAGAAATATTTATAGACCTAATATTAGTAGTATTTTATTTTCAAAAAAATAATTTAGAGCAAAAGAATTTTCTGTTACAATTTTTTTAAAAAAAATTAGCTACAAACCAACAATGGACTTTTGCAACCGAAATATTTGGTTGCATACTTGAAACTGAAAAATTCAGTTGCTAGTTTAGTTTTACGTGTAACAAATTGAATCGGAAAAAATAGTTGCAATTTAGAAACAGAAATAAATAGGTTATTGTTTGCAATGGATGTCAAAAATGCCCAAAAAACACATCGCAACCGAAACTACAACTATGTTTTTCTGTTGGAAGAGTTTTTGCAACGCACAAGATATAGTCACAAAATTTGCGACGAGGCATATTACGATGGAAGTTGTTACGGACATTTTCCGTTGCAAACATCAATTTGGAACTGATTTTAAAGAATTGCAACTAAAAAATCTATTTCAATTGCCCTATTTTCTTGTATTGCATCATCCCTCTTTAAACCTCGTAGAAATAAGTCGATTAGTGCATCATTCGCTCTCGATCTCAAGTACAATGTCAGTAATTCCTACTTTAAAATGTCAAGATCTACCACTTCTAAAACAATGAATAAAAAATAAAGAAAGAAGAAATTTTTATCTTTTTTTAAAAAGAACAATAGGGAGCCAAGGAAAAAAGGAAAGCTAAGAAAACCAAGAAAGCATAAAAGTCTGGAAAGCCGAGAAATCCAGAAAAGCCAGGCGACACAAGGATCATAAGCAACAATTCAGGACTGGGGCTTTCAAACCACCCAGGGGATGTCTCTTTTGCCCGTATTGACGCCTAGAGCCCATCCTTGCAGAGTATGCTCACTAATCCATTTTGTCTCCGTTATGTCAAAAGTCCAATAAAGTCCTCAAATTGAGCTTTGCAAAGGTATTTATCTATATTCGAGTCTGGTAAATTCTTGCTTCTCCTATATTTACTTGTCGAGTCTTCTTCTTGGTCTTTGAGAACCACCTATCGCCGAAGTGTCTGTTTAATTGTTAAAAAAAAGACGAATCAACTGATGTAAAAACATGATAAAAACTACACGGGTTGATAATGAGTCATTTCGAAGATATGGATCCACAAACCATTAAAAACGTGAGTTCAATAAAAGCAACCTTCTGTCTTGGTGAAAGGTCATCTTCGACCCATTGCGACCGAGCTATTAGTAAGCACACTGAGGGCTCCCCACCAAATACCAAAACCCTTCCAAATACCACACTAGGTTGAAAACCCGAAAGGGCAGTCTAGGCAAAAGTTAGAGCACGAAAAAATGAAACAAAAAAATAGAAAAAAAGAAATGAAGAAGTGGTCATCCAAGGAAAAGAAAAACAATCAAGATTTCCAAAACGTTGTCTGTAGTATATTTTTTAATATGTTTTTAAAAAAACCAAATCAAAATCAAAAAATTATTAGCAAAAAGAAAATTCATTTGACAGAGTTGAACTACGATGATGACCTGAACCTCGAAATGAGGAACGTAGGCAGCCTTTGGGTCCGATCAAATGCTTTGATTTAATTTGAAAGGGTATATTGGAAATTTGGTGTTTGGTATTCTTTCTATTACTAACAAAATTTGCAGGAAACAGAAAAAAGGAGTGATATTTATGTTCCTTTTGGAACAGCGTGGACATTATGTATCTGGTATAGGAGATTTGGGCAAATTTGTCATTAATAAAATTAGATAGTTGCCCCCATTTTTCATTTATTCTTAGCTCCGTTGGGTAAACCATCCAAAGGTACGTAATCATTCCCTCCCATTTTATGAATCACAAAATGTTTACTTGCTTTACTGCTTTATATTACTGCTAAATGTTCCTTTCAAAATATATATGTATATAAAATAAAATAATAAAAAAAATTATTTACTTCTTTATATTTACAAAAAAAAAGAGTTTACTATTTTTAGCTAACTCACACACGCGCACACATGCAGAGATATTCTGACTGTTAACTTTTAACCCAATAAACATGTCTGGGTTTCCATGATCTTGAAAATGAACTAAGGAAACTTAGGCCGAAATTATCGCATCATGCGCCCTTTAATGCGAGGCCAACTGGTTGAATCCATCATAACCTTGCATCAGTCACATTAATATCATGTATATCTTGCTAGAACACTTCATTGACCGGTCGGTTATATACCTCAAAGTTAATAACCAATCCTAGGTGCAAAAAAAAAAAAAAAAAGAATCGCATAATCGAAGGAAGAATGCACTGGAATTGATTAAAAACCTTGATGGTATCATCTAGATCATTTGAATGGTGAATCCTTGAAAGAGTATAGGCCCTTCGCCCGAGATGTGTCAATTCTTGGGAGGTCGAAATACATGTAAAATACGAAGGTCATATACTTTAGAGAAGGAATCCATTATTCCAAGATTTAACCCAGACTGTCAAAACAAACTACGCTTGTCAGACCAAGATATATGGTATTTTTCTATGTTGGCTTTTTGTTTAAAATAAATATCATAAACAAAATCCCCTCAATGTTATCCTCAATCATCATCCCTCTTTAAACCTCGTAGAAATAAGTCGATTAGTGCATCATTCGCTCTCGATCTCAAGTACAATGTCAGTAATTCCTACTTTAAGATGTCAAGATTTACCACTTCTAAAAAAAAGGAATTAAAACATAAAGAAAGAAGAAATTAAAAAAAAAAAAAAGAACAATAGGGAGCCAAGGAAGAAAGGAAAGCTAGGAAAGTCAAGAAAGCATAAAAGTCTGGAAAGCCGAGAAATCCAGAAAAGCCAGGCGACACAAGGATCATAAGCAACAATTCAGGATTGGGGCTTTCAAACCACCCAGTGGGTGTCTCTTTTGCCCGTATTGACGCCTATAGCCCATCCTTGCAAAGTATGCTCACTAATCCATTTTGTCTTCGTTATTTCAAAAGTCCAACAAAGTCCTCAAATTGAGCTTTGCAAAGGTATATATCTATATTCGAGTCTGGTAAATTCTTGCTTCTCCTATATTTTCTTGTCGAGTATTGTTAATTGTTAAATTCTTGACGAATGAACTGATGTAAAAACATGATAAAAACTACACAGGTTGATAGTGAGTCATTTCGAAGATATGGATCCACAAACCATTAAAAATGTGAGTTCAATAAAAGCAACCTTCTGTCTTGGTGAAAGGTCATCTTCGACCCATTGCGACCGAGCTATTAGTAAGCACACTGAGGGCTCCCCACCACATACCAAAACCCTTCCAAATACCACACTAGGTTAAAAACCTGAAAGGGCAATCTAGGCAAAAGTTAGAGCACGAAAAAATGAAACAAAAAAAAGAAAAAAAGAAATGAAGAAGTGGTCATCCAAGGTATCAATTAGTAGCATTCGTTGATATTGTGATTGAATTCCTTACTTGAATGATGCATTGGTCAAAAAGACTAAAAAGGGAACCCAAAGCTTCACATGCCATTAGATCCCATAAACTTTCGAAGTCAACCGAAAGCTGCATCCCAATCTTGTCATATTTTTGTCTCAGCATGTTTAACAAATAGATAGTGCATATGTACCTTCAAGAGTCCTAAGAACATTGGCATATGCATGTTTGCATCCTTTCTTGCATCCTTTTACTACATCTTATCAGGTCTTCTGTCGCATTGGCCCATGTGAAAAAAAATAATACAAATGTTTTGTCGGCATCCTCCAAAGACGGCGCCAATCCCCGTCAAATCTTGTTGAAGCTGAACAAAAGCATCTCCAGCACCCTAACGTTCAATCATGCTAGTTCTCACCTAAGGCCAGTCGTAGTACTCTCAGTAATTCCGTCATACTACACGAGCCATACATCCATCCAGCATCTCGCCAAGGACCTCTTTCCTAAGACCCTCAACAGAATGCCACCCTGCAAAAGAAAACAGATTATTTGCACTTTACTTTATCTGTCACATGCATTTTATACCATACTATTTCATCCTTTACTATGTTATGGATCTTTCCCAGAAGGGGTGCGAACCCCGGGTTAGGGGTGAGCAGGGCCCGTCAATGCCCATCAAGCCCGTTAAAGCCCGTCAGTGCCCAGCCCATGGAGCCGTGCCCATGGGCACTACATAGTCTTGGGCTTTAGATGAGTCAAATGCCCGTGGTCTCGGCTCTCTGGCCTTCAACGCCTCCACGCCTTATGCAGGCCGGCCTCCTCTTCTATGATAACTTTTTAAATTTTTTTAATTATGAATCTTTGACCAAATCCTATATATATAATTTATGTGTATTATACTATTACTATATGTATATATTATTAGTTATAAATTATAATCTATAAATATAGTAATAGTATAATACACTTCAACTAATAAAGTTATTGCTAAAAATAAAAACCTAAAAGTCAAACCCTATTATTTTAATAATTAATTACTCAATCATCTATACATCTATTGATATTCTATTCTCAATCTCATCACATGCAAGATTAAAATTTGACATCGGTAATGTCGAGTTATATGAATCTGTTTACTACATACTGAATTTATATTTTAACTCAGTTGCTTCTCTTCCTTTTCTTTCACTTCAACTGTGTTTTATTTCAAATTTGCAAGTATAATAGTTTGAAAAAAAAAGTTCATGGCAATGAATAGATGGGCTGAAAGCTGAGACCCAAAGTTTGAATGAGAAAACAGTAAAATTATTTAAAAACATAAACAAATGGGCTGAAGCCCGTGCCTGCCCGTGCCCGTCCAATGCCCGTCTAAAGCCCGTCCACTAATGCCCGTGGGCTGATCAATAGTACTGGGCTTTTAAATCTAATGTCCGCTGCTTGATGGGCCCATACTGGGCATTGCCAATGCCCGCGGGCTTAGGGCCCGTGCACACCCCTACCCCGGGTCATTGGAAATAATCGTTATACCATGCTATTCCATCTGTGTTGTGGATATTTCTCAGAAGGGGTGCGAACCCCGAGTCATTGGGAATGATCATTATACCATCCTATCCCATCTTTGTTGTGGATCTTTCCCAGAAGGGGTGCGAACCCCGGGTCATTGGGAATGATCGTTATGCCATGATATTCCATCTGTGTTGTGGATCTTTCCAGAAAGGGGTGCAAACCCCGGGTCATTAGGAATGATCAGTATACCAAGCTATTCCACCCGTTACTGTTGTGGATATTTCCCAGAAGGGGTGCGAACCCCGAGTCATTGGGAAAGATCAATATACTTTTTTTTTTGCTAGAGACAAGCTACGATTGGTCTGATTCCTGAAAAGAATACGTAGGCAGCCTATTACGATAGGTCAGACCATCCACCATCGTGTTTACTAGGTTAAAATCCAAGGAACATAGACTTCCACCATTGTGTTTACTAGGTTAAATTCCTAGGAACATAGATTCCACCATTGTGTTAACTAGGTTAAATCCCTAGGAGCATAGACTTTCATCATCGTGTTTACTATGTTAATCCTTAGGAACATTGACTTCCACCATCATGTTTACTAGGTCAATCCTTAGGAACATAAACCAGAGATGAGCTATGAATGGTCTAACTCCCAAAAGGGATACGTAGGCAGCCTATTTCGTTAGGTCCAATCATCACTTAAAAAAAGATTTGCATCGCTGATATTGTAAACTCAAAAACCTTCCCCAGCGTTTCTTATCCCGAATTTGGGAGTTTATTTTATCAACGACGTTCGCTTACTTATAAACTATCCTTTACTCATAAACTCCGTCGTTGAGGGGCTCTGTAGACACCCCAAATTTGTACCCCTAAATTTATATATATATATATATATATATATATATATATATATATATATATATATGTATATATATATATATATACATATAATTTATAAATATAATTAAATGGACTAACAAGTGTTAAGTTTTCGTTAAAGTTTCAGGAGGGCCAAAGTGTCAAAGGAAGAAACAGAAAAGAAAAAAGGACAAACAAGGAATAGCTGGGGACGGAAGTGAAACTTCCAAATCACATAAACAATTCAGGCTCCCCATAGCACCAATTTGGGCGCTGCCTATCCAAGAATGGGCGCTTGTTAGTCCCAAAGGGCACAATAATAAGCTAGAAGGGGGGGGGGTTGAATAGCTTATTATACACTTAAAAACTTTTCGTATATGTTCCTAAAACAAACACTTGCAATCTATTAAGGAGATTGAAGTAGCGGAAGTCTTGTAAGGAAGACAGTTCAAGTCTGCCAATTAAAGACTACCGGTAGACTTGACTAAATACTCAAGTCTGCTGTTAAAGAGATAAGTAAAGGAAATAAGAAATAGTTCAAAGGAATGATCAACAGTAAAAGAAGAACACACAAGTATTTGAGATGGTTCATACTATAAAGAGTGCTACGTCCACCACCAAGGCAGTCAACCTTGGATTAAAAATGTGCACTATGTTTTCCACTAATTCTATTACAAGGAATATATCCAATGGATCGTGTACAAAATATTTGACTTGAGTTTGGGGTTAGGGAATTAAATATCTGGATAAACAGGATATTCAATTCGTGCTAAAGAATAGTTTAAGGAGAACAACAATAAGAAGCTTAAGATAAATATTGAAGCATGTCGTTTTGTTGTTGTTGAGGACTTCCTGATCAGTTTAAGCTCTCTTGAATGCACTAAGTATAAAGACTTTGAGTTGTTGTAGAATTTCATAGCATTTCAGGACAGGATGTGTTGTTTTTATTTTCAGTCTCTAATGGCAGTATTTATAGTAGGAGCATTCTTGAGATCCGTTGGAGAAGGTGAAGTGTAACAGCTCTATTAGGTTGAATGCATTAAATGCATGGAGCTGCCTTATAGATTTCGTCCTCACTGATACTGAGCAGGGAGTGGTGCAGAGTTGTTTGCAGGAGTTGGTAGACGAACAATCAGAATTTTAGTCCTGTAATAGTTGGTACAGACTGCAAGTGTTAGTCTGTTCACCTCCTCTATCACTGTTTAGTAGGCGAGAGTCTTCCAGCTTTTCGGAAAGTTGTTCAGACGTGTCTGAGAAGTTAGGGGATGTTTGCATTCAAATTCAAACGGATAAAGGATAAATTTGAATTAATCCACTAAGTCTTGGTAGGCTGGACACGTCATGCTTGAACATGTGTAGAAAAGGTCTGCCGCTGGATGCTGTTGAAGGTCTTCCAGTGAAGGAAGGCTGAAGTCTTCCGCTGAACCTGTGAAGCCTATAAACAAACTATTCTATGGCAAAATTCTGTACATAGTTGCCACGCTAATTGATACGTAGCCCAATTAGCCACTAATGTATAAAACTAATGTAATGTATGAACAGATGCAAATCAAAATACAAATGAGAAACAACAATCTCCTCCTATTTGCATCTGGTCATCATTACTTACAAGTGAGGGCTATAAATAACAATATGATAGATAATAGCATGTCAAGAGGAATTATCATTGATAACTGTAGACATGCCTCTATCAAACAGAAGTACACCTCTAGTGTAAAAAATCTAACCTAAGTGCTTACAACAGAAGAGAAGTAAAGAACAACACAAGGATTAGTAGTAAACAGTTCAATTATAGATTTAAACTGAATGTTTAAATTCTAACTAGATATATAAATTGAAATAGCAAGATTTGAACTGTAGACAATTTTTGAAAGACAATTAATCTTATGTATTTAAACGAGAAGTTTAATATATCAGAGTTTTCAAAAATTATGATAGATACAAAGGTTAAGGGAGAAAAAGGATACACAATTACCATGGTCTTTTCCCTTTGCCTTTGTCTGCTACTTCCTTTTCTTTTCACTGTCGTTCTAGTTCTTCAGCTCTTCTGACATATTCATCATCAGCAGAGGTAGAAGGTCTGGTGGGGCGAGAACGATAGTCCAGTTCTTCACGTAGACGTTTGTTCTCATCCAATAGCATCTCGTTGATAGACCTCATTTGTCTCTCCTCCGTGATGGCCAGATCACGATCACGTTGAGCATTCATAACATCATGAGTCGAATTGTGAGCAAGGTTGTTGAGCTCGAGAACAGGCGGGCGATTGTGGCCAAGATGGAGAGTGATGGCATGAAACAGTTTGTAGAAAATAGAGGAGACTATCCGTGCACCTTCCATGCATTGAGCCTCGACGTTGATCTTGACGTCAGTGAACTCGTGCTTTATTTGTCCAAATCTGGTCCTCATATCATCCTGGATTTTTCACAGGATGGCAGCATTTCTATCATTTGCCATGGACGTGGTAGTTGCAAGCTCAGCGGCAGCTGTGGAGATACTGGTCAGTTCTCCCAGTCTGTCGTATATGGCGTCCAGGCGAGACAAAATATCAGCATTGGCCGGTTGAGATGGAGAAGGATCCAGGCCAATATGTATATGCTCACTACCGGCAGAAGTGGTAGCTTCGGCAGTGGCTGTGGGTCGGAAGGCTTGTTGGAGAGGTGGAGTGACTGAGCCAGAAGAGGTTCAGTCAAGGGAAGGGAAAGTGTGGGTTGAGGAGGAAAGTGTTATGATTGGGGAGGGAGGAGGTGTTGGTGTAGAATCTAACTCAATGTCAGTGTCAGAGTTGCCACTGACGATTGAGGATTTAGGAAGGGGGTCGATGGAGAACCAAAAGGAGGGGGCATGGTAGAAAAGGGATTTTGGTTTAAGTGGGGTAGGTTGGGATGGAGGTTGGGGAAAGAGTTCTGCTACTGAGGAAAGTTCAAAGAGAAACTTTGAGGCAGCAGAGTCTAAGAGTTTAATGGGTGTGGTTTGGGTTTGTTTGGATGGTGTAATTTGGATGGATGGGTTACGAGAGGGTGAAGTAGGGGTAGATGGATTTGGTGAATAGTTGAAGGGTGAAGGAGGAGAAGGAGAGGGTGTTCTAGTAGGCTCCTCCTGTGTTGATGGCTCCTCCTGAGGGATAGGCTACTCCGGAAGGGGTGAAGTCCTCTAAGTAGATGACTCAGTAGAAATGGGTTGGGTAGTGGTAGAGGGTCGGATGCCAGCAGACTTCTTTTTCCACCTTAGAAACTGAATAGAAGGTTCAGCTGCTTCATCGACAGAGATATAAGAGTCTGCTGATGGCTAGGTCTGTAAAGCTTTACGTAGTCTCCTACGTTTAGGTTTTGGTGAAGGTGAGGGTTGGTTGGAAGAAGGCTTACGTTTAAGTGGAGGAGAAGGCTGGTGAGTGGAGGTTGGTGGTTCTTGGTTAGAAGGTTGGGGAGATGAAGGGTTACCGGCAACAGTAGAAAAGCTGCCAGTAGACTTGTCATGTCTGCCGCCCTTCAGCTCTTGCCTTATCCATTTGGCTTGGTGCTTTTCAACCTCTTCTTCTTCCGCACGTGCCTTCTTGTCCTTAGCCGCTTGTTTCTTTTGCAGCAACTGCTTAGGCTCGTCATCCAGATCTTTTGCTATCTAGAGAATGTCTTGAGCAAGTTGGGCATTGAATTTTTTAGCTGCTTTACGATGGCTCTTGCTGGCAGCATCATATGCTTCCATATTGAAGCATGTGACGACCATTGGTGTTGGCTTGGCAACCTTTTCAAGAGAGACATTGGGAAATCCTCGTTGCTACCGTCGCTTGTTCTCATATTCAGCATACTTGTTGAAGAACGTGGCCGTTAGTTGCTTGTCCTTGGTTATCAAAGTAAGTTCATCTTCCTTAATGGAAGAGTTGATATCTGTGGTGGCCCGTAGAAGGGCGTTGATGGTTGTCCTTCACTTTTTCAACATACTGCTTCAGCTCGTTGTATATGATAACACCGTAGTTGAGCTGGGTATGTAGGAAGATGGCACTGGTGAGGTTCAGCTGTTGGGCAGTGAACATGTCATGTGCCTCGCCTTTGAATAGAAGGCCCTTGTAAAGCAAGATGGCTTGTGCAGTAAACATCCAGAGAGAATAGATTCCTCAGCCTTTTGCCTTGAGGTTCCCTTGGGACATCAATTCCCCTCATTTCTTCCCAGGCATGGTTAGCCTCAGCAATGGTTATCTCAGATTCACCACCATAGCGTACACCGATGATTGTGGAAATTGTCTTGGCAGTGAGGGAGACAGGTCGTCCTCGAATCCATCCACGCATTGTAGACGGACTCTTAGGGTTGATGACCATTCTTTGATAGAATTCCTCAGCAAGGGGGGTGCTGTAGTCCTTGTCATTGAGGCAGAATAGCGGTAGAATCCCTGAAGCATTCAAGTCCTCACAAGCTTTGACTCCGGCAGTGAATGTGCAGACAGTATTGAGGTATATGCACATGCCGGGTACATACAGTTTAGGGTCCAGAGTAATAATGATATCGTGAGGAGCAGGAAATTGAAGGCATCCTGGTAGATTGATGTTCAAACTAGGTGGGATGACCTTTTCTGGGTCAAACTCTTTCCTATTATCGCTCTTTGACTTTGTAGATGTTTTCACCAAGATTTCTCCTTAAATACGCAAACCTGGTTGAATCCAGTGGTTTGGTGAGAATGTCAACCAATTGATGTTCAGTTGGAACATATTCCAAACTAATGTTACCTTTTTCCGCATGATCTTTGAGGAAGTGATAACGGATATCAATGTGCTTTGTCTTCAAGTACATTCACATTCTTGGATTCTTGGAGGTAACAGCGAGAATTCTTTGAAGTGTTGTCGACATGATTGGACAATTTGCGATCTTGATGTTGTAGTCCACTAGTTCTTTGCTTCATCCATAGTAGGCTGAGAGCAACAGCTGGCAAATATATTGCCTACGTGGTTGAATTTGTAGATCCTTGCTTCTTGTATGACCATGAGACAAGTCTATTTCTAGAAATTGACAAGTCCCACTTGGTGCTTCTTACATTCACTTTGCAGGCTACATAATCTGCATCTGAGTATCCAACTAGATTGAAGTTGTTGCATTTGGAATACCAGATACCTAGATTTGTGGTAGTTGAAACATATCTGATGATACGTTTGGCAGCAAGCAAATGTGATTCCTTTGGATCTGCCTGAAGTCTAGCATAAACACAAACAGCAAACATAATGTCAGGTCTACTGGCAGTTAGGTAAAGAAGTGAACCTATGATTCCTTGGTACTTGGTCACGTTCTCTTGCTTTCCCTTTTCATCTTTATCAAGATGGCAGTCGGTAGACATTGGAGTTTCAAATCCTTTTGTTGAATCAAGACTGAATTTCTTGATGAGTTCCTTTGCATATTTGGTTTGGATGATGAAGATTCCATCAGAAGTCTGTTGAATCTGCAGTCCTAGAAAGTAGGTGAGCTCTCCCATCATGCTCATCTCGAACTTGCTTTGCATCAGCTTCTCGAATCTCTTGCACAGGCTTTGGTTTGTAGATCCAAAGATAATGTCGTCCACATAGATTTGTACCAGAAGAGAACGACCCTTGTGCTTGAGGATGAACAGAGTAGTGTCTATTCTTCCTCTCACGAATCCTTGTTCAATTAAGAACTTGGATAGAGTTGCATACCAAGCTCTGGGAGCTTGTTTTAGGCCGTAGAGTGCTTTCTTGAGTCAGTAGACATGATCATGTTTGTCTTGAATGACAAAACCTGAAGGTTGTTTAACGTATATTGTTTCTTGAATATCACCATTAAGAAAGGCACTCTCCACATCCATCTGATACACTTTGAAGTCCATGAACGAAGCATAGGCTAGAAAGAGTCTGATTGCCTCCAATCTAGCAACGGGAGCAAATGTTTCATCAAAGTCAATTCCTTCTTCCTGTCTATAGCCTTGAGCAACCAATCTAGCCTTGTTTCTGGTGACGTTTCCATCTTCATCTCTCTTGTTTCTGAATACCCATTTGGTGCCGATAACTGGATGTCCAGTCGATCTTTGTACTAAGTTCCACACTTTGCATCTTTCAAACTGGTTCAGCTCTTCTTGCATAGCTTCAATCATCAATCTTTGGCTTCATCAATCTTCTTGCGATATCGAATGCAAATGCAAACGTAGTCTCATTTCGAACTCTATTCCTTGTACGAACTCCTGAGTTGAGATCACCAATGATTTGAGAAATGGGATGATCTCTAGTTTCAATAATAGCTGGGGGAAGATCACTTCTGGTGGGTTCTTCCCTTAAAGATTCTGGAGTTGGTGGAGAAGGAAATTCACCAAAATCAGATTCTGAAGAGATAGGATGTTCGAAACCTTCATTTTCTGGTGAATAAGAAGGGTGAGTGATCTGCAAAGGTGTTTGGGGTAAAACAGAAGAGATGGGCTCAGGATCAACAGAAGAGTTAGAGTTGGCATTGGCAGAGTTGAAGTCTGCCGGTGCAGGGTTAGCAGAACTGGTTGCATCTGCAGTTGGAAGATTCTGAAGTGGAGTAGAAGTAGATGTTGTATATGTACCTATCTCATCATCATCAGAATCATTAGCAACATTCGGAGCCTTTCGAGGCTCTAACAAGTCATATTCATCAAAAGCAACATGCACAAATTCTATAATTTTTAAAGAAGTTTTGTTGAATATGCGAAATGCTTTTGAATGTTTGGAATAACCTAGAAAAATTCCTTCATCTAATTTTGAATCAAATTTTCCTATATATTCTTTTCCATTATAAAGAATAAAACATTTGCAGCCGAAGATTTTGAAAAATCATATGTTTCGGGCTCTTCCTCTCCATATTTCATATGGAGTTTTGTTATGAAACTTGTTTACCAGAGACTGCTCGGGTAAAACATGCAGTAGTTGATTGGCTTCTCGCCTAATACTTTGGAAGTTTTGCTTCGCCAACATAGTTTTACCGCCTCAATTAGTGTCCTGTTCTTCCGCTCGGCCTACACCATTTTGTTGAGGAGTTCCGGCAGCAGAGAAGTTGTGGCCGATCCCGTGGTCATCACAATATCTTTCTACACCGTTGTTTTTGAACTTGGTGCCGTTGTCTGATCTGATATCACTAATATATTCAAGCTTTTGGGTTTGAAGTCTTCTGAAAAGAGCGGTGACCAGATCATATGTCTCATCTTTTGATGTCATTGTTTCGATCCAGTGAACCTAGAGTAGTCATCCACTACTACAAGAAAGTGTACTTGTCCCCGAGATACTGATCCGTAGTGATTGGTCCAAAGAGATCCATATGCGTAAGTTGAAGAGGTCCGGTCGTTGACATGACACGACTTTCTTTTGAAGGAAGACTTGGAAAGTTTTCTCCATTGGCAAGCTTTACAACTTCTATCATGGTCGCAGACAATCGTAGGTAGACCTTCGACAAGCCCATCTTTGAGAGATGAGAGGTACTTGAAGTTTAGTGATCGA
>JABEVN020001275.1:0-25666 GCA_013146195.2 Codonopsis lanceolata
TTAAGAATGTAATATCATATTATTTTTAGTTTCAAATAAATTTTTAGTCTCTCGACCGAGTAAGGGTATTTTTGTTATTTTAGAAAATATCTGACATTTTGTAACGATAATTTAGGAGGGGGGAACCGAGCAAGAAAGTAAAAATAAGACTAAATAAATAGAATTCCAAACCCGTAACTTAACTTTAAACATGTACAAGTCGTGATGAAAACACATTATTGATTTATTAATGAATCAATTAGTCCTATTTTTGCATGTAAATTTAACTTGTTTTGTCCTTAATTAAATGGTGGTGGCTTTATTGGTGAAGGGTTATTTTGTCCATCTATTAAATTGTTGTCAAGCCTGACTTTATAGGAGGAAAGAGATGTTAGACTCAAATAACACTATTAGCCTAGAAATCAATTTTTTTTTTCATCTTATTTCTTTGTTTAATTTCTTACTCATTTATTTTATTCCATGAACCACTGAAACGCCCCACCACTACCAGCAGATGCCGCCCAACTATTGTCCACCTCGCCTTGTCGAAATGGAAATAACATATCTTTAGCTTCCGTTAAGTGGAACTACTTTCTTCAAACGACTTTCCCATCGATTCTTACTTAATCTCTTTCTCTAACAAAACGCATGCATTTGTCAACCAAATTCTCTATTTTCTTTTATCTTCTTGACATTATATCACCTTTTCCTTAACATCGCTTCTCTTAGTTTATTCATAATGCGCAATTACTACACGCTATAGATTTGCTTAATATCTCGATTCTCACCAACCAATGTATTATTATATTTTGTTTCTAAACATATATGATGTCTCACTTTCCACATGTTTTTTTCTATTTGTCCTCTCCTGCCTATGGGAATTAAAAATAGTGATGGGAAATCGTGTACATGAGGATTATTTTGGTCATTTTGCCAGTGGCATCTTCAGCGATTTGCTTTAATAATTATTAAATATCAACACCATTTAACCTTAAAATTTATTTTTTAGCCTCACTTTCTTTCAACCCCATCTAGACTCACCACCAATCACCACTAACACCTCAAATTTTACCATTAGTCCAAAATTTAGTTTTTTGATATGATTTTATTTCCTTTTCTAATTTCTTACTTTTCCTTCGAAGTAACCAATTTGGAAAACCCATCAATTATAGACACGCCACCACCACAACCTTAAATTTCAATTTACAAACTCAAATTCTTTGAATTTTCAAACTTCAAATTGAATCTGAAACCCAATATTTATTTGATGATTAGGAAAACTGATATTTCATCTGAATCCACACTGTCATCCTTAAAATTACTATCACCACAACCTCTACCCATCCATGCAAGGTAAGTAGTTAATCGCCATCACCATCACCTCCATTCACCCCGCCTTAAAATAGAAACATAGAATCTCCTTAGCTTTATTAGTCTTTATCTCTTTCTCGAACGCCTCATTTCTACCTCCATACACTTTCTGTCAAATTACTAAGTAAGGAGAGAATCTAATTTAGGATGGAGCTACTTGAAAGGATGCCGACAGACAAAATTTTTCAATTAAAGGAGAGTTGCTGGTAGAAGAAGGAAGGATACTGGACGGGAGGGGAATATGAGAGATTCTCACACGAACCATCTCCGGCCCAAGAAAGAAGAAACTATGAAAATTTTAAACTTAGTTATTTTAGTTACTAACAAAGTTTTGTTTGTAATATTTATAAGTTAGAAGCAAAGATGATAGTTTTTAAGGTTGCTTGTAATAGTCCAAAAACCCAGAAGAAGCAAACCACAATTCATCAACTGTTCTTCATTTTCTTCATCATTGGACACATTTTCTTAACCCGCTTCTCTTAGCTTATTCATGGATAATAGCTAAAGACGCATATTTTTGCTTAATATCTTGATACTCACTAACAAATCTATTCATTTACTTCTATAATGTCTTACCTGAAAACCATATTATTTAAGAATGTAATATCATATTATTTTTTAGCTTAAATTTTTAGCCCCTCGACTCTAAGTATTTTTGTTATTTTAGAAAATATTGGGAACATTTGTTCATGAGTAAAAAGGGGAAATGATAAGAAAGTAAAAAATACAAGAATGAAATAAATAGAATTCCAAACTCAGAGGACTAACTTAAAACATACAAGTCAAGGGATGAAATTATTATTTGATTATTAATGGAATTAATTAGTCCCTCGATAAATTTACATTTGTTTGACCTTAATTAATGGTAGATGATTTATTATATTTGAGGCTATTTTTGTCCAAACATTTATCGTTGTTTTGTCCTTAATTAAATGGTGGGTGGTTTATTTGGTGAAGGGTTATTTTTGTCATCTGGCTTAAATTGTATGTCGCTTGACTTTTATAGTAAGCCTCCGCGCATGGAACTACTAAACGACTTTCCTATCGATTCTAACTGTCCTTAATCTCTCTCTAACAAACGCATGCATTTGTCAACCAAATTCCCTCTATTTTTCTTTTATCTTCTTGACATTATATCACCTTTCCTTAACACGTCAGCTTATTCATACGCAATTACTAAGCACGCTATAGATTTGCTTTAATATCTCGATTCTCACCAACCAATGTATTATTATAGTTACAATTTTTCATTACCTCTAATAATATCATTCCCAACATATGATGTCTCACTTTCCGATGTTGTTTCTATTTGTCCTCTCCGCCTTATGAATTGAAAATAGTGATGGAAAACGTGGTACATGAGGATTATTTTGGTCATTTTGCTTGTGGCTCAAAGTGGGATTTGTTATAATTTCATCATTTAGTTTGCCATTTAATATTTAAAATATTTTTAATTAAAAATAATTATTTAAATAATCTAAAATTAGTTATACTTTGTTCGATATTTAAACAACATTAAAAATGCATTACTCCAAAAATGAAATTTAAAATTTATTTTTAGCCCTCACTTTCTTTCAACCCCATCATTTATAGACTCACCACCACCACCACTAACACCTCAAATTTTACCATTAGTCCAAAATTTAGTTTTTATAAGATTTCTATTTCAAGTAAATAATTAGGAAACCAAACCTCAAATGAACCCATATGGTTATTTTTTGAAAATTTGATGACAGAAATCATATTTCATCTGAAGACTCCCAAAATTTATTATCCATGCTAGCACCGCCATCACCATCACCAAGAAACGATTACCTCGCCTTATTAAAATAGAAACATAGAATCTCCTTAGCTTCCGATTAGTCTGACTTTTTCGAATCTTTACCTCCTATACACTTTCTCAAATTACTAAGTAAGAGAGAATCTAATTTAGGATGGAGCTACTTGAAAGGATGTTGATTGGTGACAAAATTTTCAATTAAAGGAGAGTTGTGGTAGAAGAAAAAAGTTGATGTGGGACTGAGGGGAATAGAGAGATTCTCACACGTAACTACTCCGGTTCTATGAAGAGGAGCAAGCAAGTTAAGACCAAAAGAGGTTAGAAGTTTGGAACCCTGTTATGGGAAGGAGGAAAGTATTTTAAACCTAGTTATTTGTATTACTAACAGGTTTTGAAGGTAGGCACAGATAGTATGATAGTTTAAACTGTAGATTTTGGCTTTCTTTGTAACAAAACGCACAAATCATCAATTGGTTCTTCATTTTCTTCATCTTATTGACATTATGACACATTTTTTAACCCGCTTCTCTTAGCTTATTCATGGATAATAGCTAAAGACGCTACATATTTTTGCTTAATATCTTGATACTCACTAACAAATCTATTATTATAGTAACATTTTTTCATTTACTTCTATAATGTCTTTACTGAGTAAAACCATATTATTTAAAAATGTAATATCATATTATTTTTTAGTTTCAAATAAATTTTTAGTCTCTCGACTGAGTAAGGGTATTTTTGTTATTTTAGAAAATATTGGACGACATTTGTAACGATAATGGTAGGAGGGGGAAACTGATAAGAAAGTAAAAATACAAGACGAAATAAATAGAATTCCAAACTGTAGGACCTAACTTTAAAACATGTACAAGTCAAGGGATGAAATTATTATTTGATTATTAATGGAATTAATTAGTCCCTGATAAATTTACTTGTTTGACCTTAATTAATGGTAGATGATTTATTATATTTGAGGCTATTTTTGTCCAAACATTATTTGTTGTCATGGTAAATTTACTTGTTTTGTCCTTAATTAAATGGTGGGTGGTTTATTTGGTGAAGGGTTATTTTTGTCCATCTATTAAATTGTAAGAAACAAGCTTGACTTTTATAGTAAGAGAGATAAGAGAGATTTACTCAAATAACACTATTAGCCTAGAAATCAATTTTTTTTTTTCATCTTATTTCTTTGTTTAATTTCTTACTCATTTATTTAATGTCGTATTCCACATAAATAACCACTTTCATGCTTAAAATCGCCCCCCCACTACCAAAGATCCCCGCAAATGCCGCCACAACTATCACCACCACCAAGAAACGTGTCCACCTTGCCTTGCTGAAATGGAAATATAACATATCTTTAGCTTCCGTTAAGTGGAACTACTTTTTCAAACGACTTTCCTATCGATTCTAACTTAATCTCTTCTCTAACAAAACGTACAGATTTGTCAACCAAATTCTCTATTTTTCTTTATCTTCTTGACATTATATCACCTTTCCTTAACACGTTTCTCTTAGCTTATTCATACGCAATTACTAAGCACGCTATAGATTTGCTTAATATCTCGATTCTCACCAACCAATGTATTATTATAGTTACAATTTTTCATTTACCTCTAATAATATCATTCCCAACATATGATGTCTCACTTTCCGACATGTTTTTCTATTTGTCCTCTCCCGTCTATGGGAATTAAAAATAGTGATGGGAAATCGTGTACATGAGGATTATTTTGGTCATTTTGCTTGTGGCTCAAAGTGGGATTTGTTATAATTTCATCATTTAGTTTGCCATTTAATATTTAAAATATTTTTTTAATTAAAAAATAATTATTTAAATAATCTAAAATTAGTTATACTTTGTCTGATATTTAAATCCAACGTTAAAAAATGCATTACTCCAAAAAATGAAATTTAAAATTTATTTTTTAGCCCTCACTTTCTTTCGTCAACCCCATCATTTATAGACTCACCACCACCACCACTAACACCTCAAATTTTACCATTAGTCCAAAATTTAGTTTTTTGATATGATTTTATTTCCTTTTCTAATTTCTTACTCTTTCCTTCGAAGTAACCAATTTGGAAAACCCATCAATGATAGACACGCCACCACCACAACCTTAAATTTCACTTTTTACAAACTCAAATTCAATTTTTTTGAATTTTCAAACTTTCAAATTGAATCTGAAACCCATATGGTTATTTGAAAATTTGATGATTAGGAAATCTCACAACGATGTATTTCATCTAATCCACTACTGTCATCCCTAAAATTACTATCACCACAACCTCTAACACCATCATCCATGCGGTCGTAAGCACCGCCATCACCATCACCAAGAAACGCATTCACCTCGCCTTATTAAAATAGAAACATAGAATCTCCTTAGCTTCTGATTAGTCGGACTTCTTTCTCGAACGTCTCTCATTTCTTACCTCCTATACACTTTCGGTGTCAAATTACTAAGTAAGGAGAGAATCTAATTTATGATGGAGCTACTTGAAAGGATGCTGATTGGTGACAAAAATTTTCAATTAAAGGAGAGTTGTGGTAGAAGAAAAGGAAGTTGATAGCCAGGGGACGGAGGGGAATAGAGAGATTCTCACACGTAACTACTCCGGGTTCTATGAAGAGGAGCAAGCAAGTTAAGACCAAAAGAGGTTAGAAGTTTGGAACCCTGTTATGGGAAGGAGTAAAGTATTTTAAACCTAGTTATTTGTGGTTACTAACAGTGGTTTGTTTGTAATATTTATAAGTTAGAAGCACTATGATAGTTTTTAAAGTTGCTTGTAATAGTCTGAAAATTCAAAGAAGTAAACTGTAGATTTTGGCTTTCTTTTGTAACAAAACGCACAAATTCATCAATCGGTTCTTCATTTTCTTCATCTTATTGACATTATGACACATTTTTTTAACCCGCTTCTCTTAGCTTATTCATGGATAATAGCTAAAGACGCTACATATTTTTGCTTAATATCTTGATACTCACTAACAAATCTATTATTATAGTAACATTTTTTCATTTACTTCTATAATGTCTTTACTTAGTAAAACCATATTATTTAAAAATGTAATATCATATTATTTTTTAGTTTCAAATAAATTTTTAGTCTCTCGACTGAGTAAGGGTATTTTTGTTATTTTAGAAAATATTGGACGACATTTGTAACGATAATGGTAGGAGGGGGAAACTGATAAGAAAGTAAAAATACAAGACGAAATAAATAGAATTCCAAACTGTAGGACCTAACTTTAAAACATGTACAAGTCAAGGGATGAAATTATTATTTGATTATTAATGGAATTAATTAGTCCCTGATAAATTTACTTGTTTGACCTTAATTAATGGTAGATGATTTATTATATTTGAGGCTATTTTTGTCCAAACATTATTTGTTGTCATGGTAAATTTACTTGTTTTGTCCTTAATTAAATGGTGGGTGGTTTATTTAGTGAAGGGTTATTTTTGTCCATCTATTAAATTGTAAGAAACAAGCTTGACTTTTATAGTAAGAGAGATGATATGTTCTTTTACTAAAACTTTTGTTTGTTGTATTGATGAAAATGCTAAATTTATAATTCGTTAATAGAATGCATATATCAATATAAGAATTTTTTTTAAGAACGGTGGAAGTCGTTCTTAATATGTTTCCCACCAATTTTTCTAATATTACCCGTCACAATTTTTTATAATTTTCCACCAAAAGTTTTGGCGCCAAAACATTTAGGACGCCAACAATCGGTCCTTTTTGTTTTCCCACCAAAATTTTAGAACCAAAAGTGTTGGCGCCAAAACATTTAGGACGACATCAATCTGTCCTTTTTGTTTTCCCGCCAATTATTTCGAACGTTTCGAAACGTATTAGGGTCTGCAAAAATTCCGTCATAAAAAACCTTTAGGGACGGCTTGTCGTGTCCCTAAAACATTTAGCACCCATATTATTTAAGCCCACGTGTTGCCGTCCCTATAGCCGTCCTAAATACTATTAAGGACGGCAAATGAGCGATCCAAATACTTACGGCAAATGGACAGCACATGGAGATGATTGAATTCATGAATCGATCTTCAATACTTGTAATTACAACAACTAATTATGTTATACAACCTAAAATCTATTCTAAAGCTATAGAAAACTACATTCTAGCCGTCTCCAACCATCCTATGCCTTGGCTACCGACTTCTATTTATACCATGGAGTTGTAGGGCAATTAGATCTCTTGTGAAAACGCGATTTTGGGCATTCTGTCTACCTTGTGCTGTCGCAAGGTATAAGGCACCTTGCGACCATAAGGTTCGTGATTTCTCCGGGGTTGATTTTCTACAGTTTCTGCCTACCTTGCGGAGGCAAGATAGATTGCACCTTGCGACCGCAAGGTACCCAGTCTGATTCTTCTTCTTTCTTCTTCAATTTTACACTCTGACCCCTTCTCGGAATTTTCACCAAAAAGCCTTATAATCTGAATATTTTCACCTAAAACCCTGAAACTCACAAAATCACTGAAAAACGCATATCAGTAGCCAAAAGCTTCGTGGAATCGCTCAATTTAAGTCATAGAAGTATAGGAAATCGACGTATAAAATACATCGATCAAATACCCTCATACTTAAACTTTGCTCGTCCACGAGTAAACAATACTTATAAATACAAAAGCATTTAAATAACAAAATAACGAAAATCTTTTTGGAGGGTGACACTATTTACACTCCTCTAGAAACCCACAAACTCAAGGAGACTCTTACGAGTGACTCAACTATGTAGATAAATACAAAAATTAAAAAGTATAAAAACAGATAAAATTAAACTAACAATAACAATAAAAAAAATATTTTTGGCTTCAACCTCAAGTTAGCATGACATAATAAAGCAGTCTCAGTTTGATGCTCACCACATATGTGCAGACTTAGTCACATAAAACCAACTAACTTTTTCTTAAAACTGCTACTACTCTTAATTTTTCTCTGTGTGTGTGTGATCACCAGTCTTAGAGAATATCTCAACTAAAACAGTTTTATTAAGCTAAGCACCACATTCATATGAAATTCAGAATTTAATTAAAACCAATGCATTATGAAGTATGAGATCTACCATCCAAACCCGGTCTATTACAGAAATAGAGGTCACCAAGGATTTCAAAAACTTATACATCCATCCCATGCACTTCTATGTATGACATACAATGCTCTCCTATCTGTGGGTTCCCGGGAAACGTGCTCCCACGCCCTGCGCGCCCTTGGATAGGGGTGCGCGTACGTGCGGATGCGGTGACATCCACTGCTCTCGTTCCACCCTCCTTTTTCTAGGGGAAGATGAAATCAAAAGTGCGAGAGGAGTGCTGTTAAAATAGTGCGTTTGAATGCGCCTCGGTTGCCTTTAGTGGATTTTTTATCCAATATGGGAGCTTTGGGTTTTCTATGTCAAGTTATCCCTTTTTTAGGGGATACCAAGATATAAGAATGCTTCACCCTTCCATTCTCATTCTCCCTTTTTTAGGGGAAAGCGGGAACGCGCAAGGAAGGAATGTTGCGGCGCCCCCACTATGGATTTTATGAAAATAGCCTTATGGCCTATCTCGGATCACTATGGGTGCTTTGGGTTTTCTACGTCAAGTTATCCCTTTTTTAAGGGATACCAGGACATAGGAATACATCACCTTTCCATTCCCATTTTCCCTTTTTTAGGGGAAAACAGAAAAGTGCAAAGAAAGATGTTGCGAGGCCCCACTGGATCCAAAATGTTTTAGAGTCGCCATATTTATTTTAAGGCAAAAATAAAGCAAAACCAAAAAGAAAACCAGAGATTGCAAAAAAACGGGTTCGGAGGCTAAGTTACGACTTGGGAAGGTGCTAGGCACCCAACTCGCCCTTTCGGTCTCAAAACAGTTTTTGGCTAAAGTATGCTTTTTGTTAGATTTATTTAACAGATAAATAAAGCATTAACTGCCTACAAATACATCCATTTGTCTACATTATTTACAGACTTGCAACTACCTCTTTACAAATAATTACAAATATACTTGGAAATATTTGGCCATAATAACGGCTCTTTTTAGTGCTATTTTCTAACTAAATCCGGGCAGCACAACTGCTTATATATATACATTGGGCTGGATTGAAAATAACACTTTTACAAATAAAAATTTAAAACTTACCTACTGATGGCCTAGGGTGTGCTCGCACTGTTCTTCAGGGAGAGAGAGTCTTTTTTTGTTGTTGTGTGTTGTGTGGATTCGGGCAGAGTGACTGCTTCTGAAAGTTACTTTCGGCCTCGGGATTTGGGCAGAGAAAATGTTTATTTTGGTTTTGTGTTTGCTTGAAGTAGGCTTAAATCGGGCAGAATAACGGCTTATTTATGGCTGATTTGGCCTTTTAAATCGGGCAGAGCAGCTGCTCTTTCCACGATTTTTGGACCGGGGAAATAGGGTGGATACCTAGCTGGGGGGACTAAGGCTCACTTCTACCGGTTGGTTTTGTGTTTGGAGGAGGTTTGGCAGGGTTTCGAGGCTTTGAGGAGAGATCGCTCACTATCTCATTTCGCTCTCTATTTCTTCAGCGTAACGAGAACGCGGAGAATTTTTATCGATGAAAATGTGTACTGAAGGCGAACCCAAAGCCTCTATTTATAGGTTAGAGAAGGGACATCGAAGGAATTAATTTTTCTTCATGCGCATTGATCGATTGTACCAGCCGCAGAGTGAATTGGACTTTACGGCAACTGTTGAAGAATCTGGGAGCCGGGAAGCCCATTTTGGGCGCCACCAAGGCCTTTTTGGGCGCCATCCCCATTCTTTATATGGGTGGTGCCACTACTATTCATAGTTTCAATTTTTGACGCTTTGAGCCCTGCATTTCACTCTTTTGCGCATCCTGCTTTGTCCTTTTGCATTTGTGACCCTATAACTTCACATTTGTTAATGTTTTAACAAGTCTTGATATTTTATGTCATGTCACATACCAGGGGTACGAAATTGGGGTGTCTACACTATCCCAATTACTTGTAATAGCTAAGATTATACTAACACAATGAGCTCTTGGCGAACAATATGAATATGAAATGTTTGATCAATTCTATACGACTCACTTAGCAAAGAAAACACACACAAACATTGGCAAGAAGATCATTAGGTCTTTATTAGCTTGTAATGTGAGGCCAAGGTGTTGGGGGATATGAAGGAAAGGGATTGGAATTCAAAGTGAGAGAGTAAGACTACCCTTTTATCCCTCATACTTCCAAGCAAAAAAAGTTTTCCCTATTTAGGCTAGGACCTGCAAAGACTACAAGTGGGGGTATTTCTTTTTCTTTTACTTTTTAGTTTTCTTCTTCCCCCCCCCCCAAACTTGTTTTGGGCACTATATAATCTAAAAATATCTCATCATTTTTCTCAGCAATATTTTTCTTACATATTTTCTTTTGAAAGCTATGCTTTCATTTGAATCTACTTGCACTCTTCTTCTCCCATTTCATTTTTCGTCGATCTATTTTTTTTCTGTTCTTTTTTTTTTAAAATTGGAGATGACGATGACACAATTGATGATGGGTCCCTATGAAGGGAATCCACGAGCATCCAATATTATAGTATTCTGGTCAAGACAACATCTCCGAAAATAAGAAAAATTCAAAAGCAAGAAAGGCGGGTTAGGAGAAGACACGATAGAGGGAAAAGAAATTTTTCCCCACCCTAAAAACGTAGCCCAACTCCATTCCTCCTTAGGCCAGGACCTGCTAAGATTCTGGGCTTAGAATCCCCCCCCCCAAACTTAATTTCTATTTTGTCCTCAAAATTGAGGAACATATGAGAGGCTTGATGGGGAAGGACAAATATCAAAAGGACATAGCAAGCCCACCTAACGAAAGAGGATGAAACTTGGGCCTCGACTCAAGGTGAGTCGGGTGGAAATAACGAACGAGGACGAAACTCGGGGATCGTACCAGGCGGCATCCCATAAAGGTTGGAGATGTTTTGCCCCACGGTGTTGAACCAACCAAACAAATCTTCTTGGTTGGCACGCATAAGTGCTAACTACTGATTTGCCATGTTGGTTTCAAGGGCCACCTCTTCTAGCCTGTTGGAGATCCCCACTAGCGGGTCCTCCTCCTCCTCTTCGGGTTCCTCCATGTGAGGAACCCTCTCTCGCGGCTGGTGGTGGTGCTCAAACAAAATTTCAAACCTCCATATCCTAGACATTTTTAGTCAGTTATAGCAGGTTATCGCAGTTTTTAAGCAGATATGCAAATTAAGTGCTCTGATGGTCGGACTTACTAATGTAGGCTGCCTACGTATTCCTTAATAAAGGAAATTAGACTAAACGTAGTTCGGCCTCAAGTAAACAGACAACAACCAGGTGAGATGGATGGTGCGTTTCGCCCAACATAGGCAAAACTGGTGGGACCTCGGATGCGTTTTCCCAAGCATAGGGAAAGCGATGGAACTTTTTTTTTAGAACAGGCTTTCCCCAGCATAGGGAAAGCTTTGAAGCTTTTTTAAAATGTGCTTTCCCCAGAATAGGGAAAGTTTTGAGCTTTTGAAAATGGGCTTTCCCCATCACAGGGAAAGCTTTGAGCTTTTGAAAATGGGCTTTCCCCAGCATAGGGAAAGCTTTGAGCTTTTTGAAAATGGGCTTTCCCTAGCATAGGGAAAGTTTTGAGCTTTTTGAAAATGGGCTTTCCCGCGTAGGAAAGCTTTGAGCTTTGAAAATGGGCTTTCCCAGCATAGGGAAAGCTTTGAAAATGCTTTGAGAAAATGGGCTTTCCCAGATAGGGAAAGCTTTGAGCTTTGAAAATGGGCTTTCCCAAAGATGGGAAAGTTTTGAGCTTTTGAAAATGGGCTTTCCCCATAGGAAAGTTTTGAGCTTTGAAAATGGGCTTTCCCAAAGATAGGGAAAGTTTTGAGCTTTGAAAATGGGCTTTCCCCAAAGGGAAAGCTTTGAGCTTTGAAAATGGGCTTTCCCAGATAGGGAAAGCTTTGAGCTTTGAAAATGGGCTTTCCCAAAGGGAAAGCTTTGAGCTTTGAAAATGGGCTTTCCCAAAGATAGGAAAGTTTTGAGCTTTGAAAATGAGCTTTCCCAGCATAGGGAAAGCTTTGAGCTTTGAAAATGGGCTTTCCCGGCAAAGGGAAAGCTTTGAGCTTTGAAAATGGGCTTTCCCAGCTAGGAAAGCTTTGAGCTTTGAAAATGGGCTTTCCCAGATAGGGAAAGTTTGAGCTTTTGAAAATGGGCTTTCCCGGCATAGGAAAGCTTTGAGCTTTTTGAAAATGGGCTTTTTTGAGCTTTTTGAAAATGGGCTTTCCCCAGCACAGGGAAAGCTTTGAGCTTTTTGAAAATGGGCTTTCCCCATCATAGGGAAGCGATAATTTTTTTTTAAAATGCTTATCCCAGCATAGGAGAAGCGATGATTTTTTTTTTGAAATGCTTATCCCAGCATAGGAGAAGCGATGATTTCTTTTTGTTTTGAAAATGCTTATCCCAGCATAGGAGAAGCGATGATTTTTTGAAAATGCTTATCAAAGGAGAAGCGATGGAGAAGCGATTTTATGAGGTGTTGTGGCGAGAATCTTTGTCGATGATCGGCTTGTGTAGCTTTTGATGATCTTCGCGACAATCTTTGGGAGGTGATCCTTGGAGAGATGTCGGCCGAACATTTATAGGCCGATGCGGCAGAAGACCTGATAAGGTGCAGTAAAAGGATGCAAACAAAAGATGCAAGCATGCAAATGCAATTTTTCTTTTTCTTAGAAAAGGGACTTTTGAATGTGTATGTGTATCATCCGTTTCTTAAACATGTTAAGAGAAGATAAGGCAAGGTGATGGAAATGTAATATAACAGCTTGAGACGTGGCTTCTAGTTGGCTTTGAAGAGTTATGAATATAGGAGTTGATGGTGATATTTGAGATGAAGGTGAGTGAAGTTTAGGGTTGCTTTTTTGGTCTTTTGACTAGTGCATCATTCTAGAAAGGAATTCAATCAGAAGATTAGTAAATCCTACTAATCGATGCCTCAAAGGGGCCACTCTTTTTTTCTTTCTTTTTTCTTTCTTTTTTTTGTGTTTTTTGTGTTTTTTTTTGTGCTCTAACTTTTGCCTAGGTCGCCCTTTCGGGTTTTCAACCTAGAGAGCTTTTGCAAGACGACTTACCTGCTTTGGATTTCATGTGTTCTTAAAAGTTTCCGGGTCCATATCTTCTTGATGACTCATCATCAACTCGTGTAGATTTATCATGTTTTTGCGTGAGTTGATTCATCATTTTCATTTTTTTTTACAAATACTTTGGTGATATGTGCTCAGAGATCAAGAAGAAAACTTGACAAGCTAACATAGGAGAAGCAAGAATTTACCAGATTTGAATATAGATACCTCTGGAAAGCTCGATCTGGGGACATGGTTGGACTTTTGAAATAACGGTGACCAAATGGGTTCGTGAGCATACTCTTGCACGGATGGGCTGTAGGTATCAATATGAGCAAAAGAGACACCCTTGGGGTTTGACAGTCCCTAGTCCTAAATTGTTGCTTATGATCCTGGAGTCGGCCTTTTCTAGATTTCCTGCCTTTCCAGATTTTTCTGCCTTTTTTGCTTTTCCAGCTCTCCTTTCTTTTCTGGCTCCCTATCGGTATTTTTTTTTTCTATGTTTTTTTTCTCTTTTTGCATTTTTTTTTTTGCATTCTTTTTTTTTTTTGAGTGGCAAATCTTAACATCTCGAAGTAGGACTTACTGATTTTTTTTTTGAAATCGAGAATGAACGATGCACTTATCAACTTAGTGATGCATTTATGAGAGGTTAGGAGGGAATAGGAATTTGGAGATTAAGAATAGTGGTGAGAGGGCTTTGTCGTGTCTTTTCATGTTTTGGGAAACAAAAAGAAACACATAAAAAATACCTCTTTGTTTTTGAATGATCTCTTTTTTTTTTTTGAAAAGTAAATCAAAGCATTTGACCGAACCCAAAGGCTGCCTACGTTCCTCATTTCGAGGCTCAGGTCATCGTAGTTCAATTCTGACAGAGAAATTTTCATTTTGGTAATCTATATTTTATTTATTTATTTATTTTTTGAATTTTGAATCTGAAAGAATAGAGATTTTTTTTAAAAAAAAGAACACATTTTTTTAAATAATCATTTTTTTTGCAAAAAGAAACTTTTATATATTTTTTAAATGAAAAGAAAACTAAGTATTACACGTGATTTTTTTTATGGCTAGAAAACTCCTTTGTTTGTTTTGTTTTTTGTTTTTTTTTTGAAATGGGATGTAACGATTACGTACCTCTGGAAAATCCTCTCAGAAGAGTAAATGATAATAGTCCTTTTTTATTTTTCAGCCCCTACAAAAATTGTTAGTGGTACCGAAAGAAACAACAAAGATCCCAGAATCTATGAAAATTGACGTTGAATTTGAAAAAGGTTGTTTCCTGAAGATTTTATTTGACAAGATGAGATTTAAAGGAAAAAGCTTTCTGGAGGTGTACAAGAAGGTATGCTAGGGTCTTTTTCACTTTTTATCAAAAACAATTATGGGTGTGGTTTCTCAATGATTTTATCATCGATAAGGTCTTGGATATCATTCCAGAGTGAGAAGCATTTGTCGGTGATATGGCCACTGGATTGGTGGTATTCACAATACTTGTTGCGGCTCCATTTGGCAGGTAATGGATTTGGAGGTTCATAGTTTTCAAGGGGCTTAAGGACTCCTTGTGCTGTTAACCCTTGTAGTATCTATGACATTGGGGCATTCAATTCATCGAAATGCCTTCTGTTTCCTTTGTGAGGCCCTATGAGACTCTTGTTGGTATTACTGCTTCCTTCAACAGAATTGGCAGATTTGTTTGCCCATATGTCCATGGCACATCATTGTATTGTTCATTCGGGGTTTTTTCTATAATATTAACTCCTTCTGTAGATTATTCCTCTGATCTAGAATGGCAGAATGAACTTGGAGGTGTACCAATTTCTAGGGATCCTTTGCGTATATCTTCATCAATACGGACTCCTATTTCCACTATTTCTTTGAAATTGCTATAGGGGAGGTATCGCATGTGCTTCAGGTAAATGGGCTGGAGGTTTTTGATGAACATTCTACATGACTCAGCCAGATCAGGCCTGTCCAAAGTCTGGGCAACTTTTCCCTTCCATCTGGCTGCAAATTCTGCAAATGTTTCATTTTCTTTTTGGGTACATGCCTCAAGTTCCCTTTTATTTTCAGTGGTGGTATTATCTTTGTACCTTTCTAGGAACCCTTCAGCGATTTGGTCCCAAGTGCCCATGGTGCTATCATCTGCTAGCATTAACCATTGCTTAGCAGCCCCTATCAAGGTAAGGTGAAAATTGGAGCTTCGAAACTAGCCCCTCGTGATTACATGCCAGTAGCATAAGACTTTAGGTGAGATATAGGGCATCCAGTCCCATCAAATTTTCCTATATCAGACATTTTGAATTTTGGAGGTAGTATGGCTGAAGGTATTAGCGTTAATGCCTTCATAGAAAATTTTTCTTTGTCCAGAGCTTCGAGCATCATACTTTTCAGGTTCTCCATGTCTGCTTCCATTTTGGTGGGAGAGGGAGTTGGATTTTGGTATATGCTGGTAGGACTAGACAAGGCTGGGTTAGTTTCTGGCTGTGGTATTTGGTAAGGATTTTGAGGAGCCGTTTGGTAAGGGTTCTGGTAAGGATTTTGGTTTTGGGTAGGATTTGGGTTTTGGACAGGATGAGGATTTTGGGCTAGATATGGATTCTGGGCTGGATAGGGATTTTGGGTTGGATATGGATTTTGGGTTGGATAGGGATTTTGGGTTGGATATGGATTTTGGGTTGGATGTGGATTTTGGGTTGAATATGGAGGATAGGATGGGTAAGGGTTGATATTTGGGTAGTAGTGATTTGGTGGAGGATTTGGATTTGGAGTAGTGGCAGTATTTGGCGGGTTAGTGTTTGGCTGAGGGTTTGGATTTGGAGGCATATGCGAGGTTGATGCTTCTTGGGGGACTGCAGGGGAAGAGATTACCTCACCACTGGATTTCAAGCTTTGTACCAGATTAGCAAATTGACCCCCTGGAGCCCCTGTATCTGTACCCATAGCGGACGGCTCACTTTCTGCTGCCATAATGCCTGGATCTGTATCCTTTGAACGGATTCTGCCCTTTTCTGATCTGATACCCTCTAATTTGATTTCTGCACTTGTTTCCCGTATCAACCGATTACTATCTCTCGCTTCAGTCAGATTTTTGGATGTATCAAAGGTTTCGAGAAAATTTCGGGCTTGGGGTTAAGGTCGGGCTTTATTAGTGATCGATGTATTTTATACGTCGATTTTATATACTTCTATGACTTAAATTATGCTATTTCACGAGGCTTTTGGTTACTAATATATGTTTTCGTGAGTTTTGTAAGTTTCGGGTTAATTGTGAAAATACGCGAAACTCCGTGGTTTTAAGTGCAAATTTCAAGAAGGGCCAAAAAGGAAAATTGAAGAAACAATGAAAATTTGGACAACGGACACCTTGCGACGCAAGGTGCCTCGCATCTGCGACCGCAAGGTAGGCGCGATCGCGAAAGGGCTCAAGTCAAGATTTCAAGGGGACATCTTGAGACGCGGACGCAAAGGTACCTTGCACGGCAAGGTGGGCAGAATGCGACCTATTCGGATTTTCACACAGTCATTCAATCCGATTACAACTCCCGAGTATATATAGAAGCCAGAGGCCGAGCCAAGAAAGAGGAGGACGGCTGGAAGCTCTCTTTTCATAGATTTTAGGTAGTTTTAGATTGTATAACATAGTTAGATTTTGTAATTTCAAGTATTGAAGATCAAATCATGTATCCGATCATCTCCATGTGTTGTTCATTGTCTATGATGAACTAAATCATCCATAATCTAGGAGGTGGGAGGTAACTTGTATCGAATTTATGTTTTGATTCTTATATATATGTCTATTCAATGCTTGTTGATTGTGTTGTTTATCAACCCTTATATTATTTTGCTTTGAACAAATGAATGTAATCGCAAATAATAAAGGCTTAGAGGTGCGGATAAGCTGCATGACCAAGTGCATATGTCGCATAATCGGCTCACCAACACAATAAATTGGACCTATCGATGCGAGTGATAAGTTAGGACCGGTTCTTACATGATCTAGGTGACAGATAGATCATAAATCTAGGTGACAGCTAGATTGACAGTTCCTGTGCTTAGGATATAGAATGGATGAATTTTGCGGGGATGGAGGCTGAACCAATTGTTCAACAGACTATATCTATTTTTAGTGAACGAACCCAAGACATTGAATGACATTATTATGAATTGAACATAAAGGAGATATAAGTGAAACCCGAATCCTAGATTTCCACTCACCATAAGATCTTCATATACGTTATTATCTTGTCTAATTAGTTAAACATCTATAACTAGTAGTTTAGAGTAGAATTAAACATAAAAACCCCTTTAGGTTAATAATTTGCTATCAATAATTGCATTGTTCGTGATCACTTGTCTCTGTGGGTTCGACCCTTGCTTCCAATACTATTCTATAATAGTCTTGTCCACTTGCAAGGAAAAAGATTAAATAAAACATCGATCAAGTTTTTGGCGCCGCTTGGGGACAAGCTAGTTCACGTAGTTAGTTGTTGGTAGTGTAGTTTTTAATTTAATTTAGTTTTTAGTTTAATTTTCAGTTTTCATAAAAATAAAAAAATACAAAAAGATTTTATTTTATTTTTAATAGTTAGTTACTTTTAAATTGCTTTAATTTATTTTTTATGCACGGTCGTAGATCTTTAAATCCTAAATTGGTAGACTTAAATCAAGATATAAATATTGTTAGAAGATATCAAGAAGTTTTTGAAAATCTAGCTTTGAGCCCGATAATCAAGACCAATTGAATCAAGAGGATCCTCGGTTGATCCTACAATGGAAGAAAATAACAATAATCGTAATCCCGAAAACCTAGTTGACCCAATCAATAGGAATCAAAGACAAGAAGAGCCTCGCAGAAGAAATATGGAAGTAGTGGTAAATCAAAGAACTATTAATGACTTTAGTAGACCTTCATTAAATGTTGTGACATCATGTCTAGTCTTGCGGATCTTTGTTAGGAATTTTGAGTTAAAAGGACATTATTTTAATGCCATACCATCTTTTCATGGGATGCCCCATGAAGATCCTGTCAGTTTCTTAAGAGAATATGAATACATGATGAGTACTTTTCCTTTAGGAGGGTTGAGTGAAGATCAAATCAAAATGAAATATTTTCCCAGTGCATTAAAAGAATTGGCAAAGAGATGGTTTATGAACCTAACACCAAATAGTGTTTATACTTGGGCACAATTATATGATTTGTTTATGAGCAAATTTTACAAACATGCATCTCTTACGGAGTATAGAAAACAAATCATGTCATTCCAAAATGAACCAGGTGAAACATTCCATGAGTCATGGGATAGATTTAAAAATCTGCTTATTATGTGTCCTCATCATAATTTGGCTCAACATGTGTTAGTGCTTCAATTTTATCATGGTCTTTCGCCAGGCTTACAAACTATGGTTGATAGTGCAGCTGGTGGTTCTATTAATAGAATGACACCAGAAGCACTAGAAGAATTATTTGAGATGCTAAGTATTAATTCCCAACAGAAAAGTGCTAGAGGTAAAAATAGGAGCCTATATCAATTGCAAGATAATTCAAATACACAAGCTCAATTTGAAAATTGGCAAATTCAAGAAGCATGTGCCTTATGTGGATTATATTCTCATGCTACTAATTTTTGTCCGTCAAGTGCTATGTATTACGAGCAGGGCTAATGCTATGAATATGTACCCTCAAAGGCCAAGGAATGATCCCTATTCAAATACATATAATCTGGTTGGAGGAATCATCCTAACTTTTCTTGGGGAGGAAATAAGCCTTTGCAACCTCAACAATTCCAACCTCAACCACCACAACCTCCACAGTTGCCAAATCAAAATCAGTTGAGAATTGAAGAAGTTCCCAAGCAAGAAGTAGCTAGTAAAGGTCAAGCAGCTTTGATGAAGTACATGCTTGAAGAAATTGAAAATCTAAAGAAACACATTGAAAGTTCTGGAGCAGATAAAAGAGAAGAAGGGAAGTTCCCTAGTCAAACTGAGCAAGCTAAGTCAATCACCGTCTTGCGAAGTGGTAAGGTGATAGGTGAAGAGGTAAGTGATCTGATCCTTCTTCTAATATGCCTGCTACAGTAGAAAATTCTGAAAAAGTAATAGAAAAAGAAATCGAAAAAGATAGTGATAGTGATAAAGAGATTAATGACTTAAGTAATCAAGAGGTAGAAAAAGAAGTAGAAGTAGAAGTAGATGTTCCAAATAAGGAACAAGAAAAAGAAAAAGAAATTCAAAATAAAGATAATACAATTGAAGTTGAAAAAGAGTTGAATCAAGAAGAAGAGGAACCTTATGTGGCTCCACCACCTATGTTCCTCCAATTCCGTTCCAAGAAGACTTATGAAAAACCGAATGGACAAACAATTTTCGGAAATTTATAATATGTTATCCAAAGTAAATGTTAATTTACCTTTGCTTAATGTTATTAAAAATATTCCAGCTTATGCAAAGTTTTTCAAAGATCTTCACTCTAAGAAACACAAGTTTGAAAACAATGAAAAGATTGTTGTTTCGAAAGCGTCGGAGTTCGTGCTTTTTACAACCAATTACCACCTAAGTTGAAAGACCGGTAGCTTTAATATCCAAGTCTCCTTGGGAAGCTCTAAAAAGATGAAAGCAATGCTAGATTTAGGAGCAAGTATTAATTTGATGCCTTTCACGGTCTATAAACAATTAGGTTTAGGAGAACTAAAACCCACTACTATGCAATTGCAATTAGCTGATCGCTCAGTTAAATATCCTTTGGGTATAGTGGAAGATATCCTAGTTCAAGTTGATAAATTAATCATACCAGTTGACTTTGTGGTTCTAGAGATGGAAAGGAAGATATGCACCAATAATGAAGTCCCAATATTGTTAGGCGAGACCATTTATGGCAACCGCCAATACAATGATTAATGTGAAAAATGGTAAACTCACAATGTCGGTCCTAGGTGAAACGTTGAAATTTACGTGTTTGATGCTATGAATAGACCTAGTGACATAAGTGTACGCTTTTTCAATAGATGAGATTGAAAATTATCAACCGAAACTTTTGAAGAAGAGGAAGATTATGAGAGAGATAGATTTATTGTCTATGATGATAGCCCTATCCCTCCCATAAAATTGACATTGAGGAAATTGAAAGAGAAATAGAAGAAGAGGAAAGATTAGAGAAAGAAAAGTTAGAAGCTAGTAAAAAAGAAAGATGAAAAAAAGAAATAAAATAGAATCGAAAATAATTCGATAAGTCGAAAAAAGTAGTAGAAGAAAGTTATGAAATCAAAGATGATGAAGTAGAGATTCAAAATCTCTCTTTGAAGAAATTGAGATAAAAATATTGAGGAAGAAAAAAGCAAGAAGAGAATAATGAGGCTAAAATAAAAGAAACTATTAAAGTAGAAAATTAATTTATGCCATCCATTAATTCTCCCAAAGTCGAAGAATTAAAGCCATTACCATCCCACTTAAAATATGCATTTTTAGGGAAGGTAACACTTTGCCCTTATTATAGCAACCCGACTTAACGAAAAACAAGAAGCTAGTTTGTTAAAAGTTTTATGGACACATAGAGAAGCTTTAGGATGGTCCTTAGGCGATTTAAAAGGAATTAGTCCCTCTATGTGCATGCATAAAATACATTTAGAAGAAGGTAGTAAACCTTCAAGAGAAAGACAAAGAAGACTTAACCCACACATGGAAGAAGTCCGTTAGGAAAGAAGTTCTTAAGCTCTTAGATGCGGGTATAATTTAATTCTATATCGATAGTAAATGGGTTAGTCCTGTCCAAGTAGTTCTAAAAGTCGAATTACTGTTGTTAAAAATGAGAAAGATGAATTAGTCCCTACAAGGACTATAACTCGGTTATAGAATGTGTATCGATTTGCGTAAAATTAAATGCGGCAACTAGGAAAGATCACTTTCCTTTGCCATTTATTGACCAAATTCTTGAAAGACTAGCCGGTCATGAATATTATTGCTTTCTTGATGGTTTTTCTGATATAATCGATCCTGCACCTCGAAGACCAAGAGAAAACAACTTTACATGTCCCTTTGGAGAATACTTTTTGGGTTGTGTAATGCACCAGCTACTTTTCAAAGATGCATGATCTATATTTTCAGATTTAGTTGAAAGATGCGTAGAAGTTTTCATGGACGATTTTTCAGTTTTGGAAATTCTTTTGATCATTGTTTAGAAAACCTTACATCTCCCTAAAAAAGATGTTAGTTGAAACTAATTTAACTTTAAGTTGGGAGAAAAGTCACTTCATGGTAAAACATGGAATTGTCTTAGGGCATGTTGTTTCAAATAAAGGCATTGAAGTTGACAAAGCTAAAATTGAAGTTATTTCACAACTACCCCTCCCACTTCAGTTAAAGGAGTTCAAGTTTTCTTGGCCATGCTTGGTTTTTATCGAAGATTTATAAAAGATTTTTCCAAAATCAAACCTCTATGTAATTTGCTAGCAAAGATACTGAATTTATTTTTGATAAAGAATGTTTAGAAGCTTTTAATTTATTAAAAGAAAAGTTAACTATCTTGCCCAATTTTTATCCGGCCACGATTGGTCACTTCCTTTTGAAATCATGTGTGATGCATCAGATTTTGCGATTGGAGCCGTGTTAGGACAAAGGGTAGATAGAAAGCCTCATGTGATCCATTATGCTAGTAGAACTCTAAATGATGCTCAATTGAATTATACCACTACTGAAAAGGAATTTTTAGCAGTAGTATATGCTTTAGAAAAATTTAGATCATATCCGCTAGGATCAAAGGTGATAATTTTTCTCGATCATTCGCATTGAAATATCTCTTAAGTAAGAAGGATGCTAAACCAAGATTAATTAGATGGATGTTATTGTTACAAGAATTTGACATTACTATCAAAGATAAAAAGGGAATCGAGAATGTCGTAGCCACCATTTGTCTAGGTTAGAATTTTCACCCTTGCTTGAACGTCAATTTCTTGATGATCCCGCCCCCATAAATGACAATTTTCCGATGAACAACTCTTAGCCATTAAAGATTCTCGACCCTGGTATGCCGATTTTGTCAACTACTATGTGTCCGATATCATTAATCCGATTTTGATCATTACGAAGAAGAAGTTTTTGGCGGAAACTAAAAATTATTTTTGGGAAGCTCCTCATTTATACAAAATTTGTTTCGATTCTTTAATAAGAAGATGTATTCCAGACCAACAAGGTATCATGGAATTTTGCCATGGATATTCTTGTGGAGGTCATTTAGTGGTAATAAACCGCCAAAATTTTGCAATCAGTCTGTATTTACCTGCTTTAGAGATTGTGAACTGCTACGTAACATGTGACAAATGTCAAAGAACAGTGGTATAGGAAAGAGAAACGAGATGCCCTTACATGTTAATTTAGTAGTTGAAATTTTTGACGGGGGTATTGATTTTATGGGTCCCTTCCCTGTGTCCAATAATTGTGAGTATATTCTAGTAGCAGTTGATTATGTCTCTAAATGGATAGAAGCAGTAGCAACCAAGACTAATGATGGAAAAACAGTAGTCAAGTTTGTAGAGGATTTATTTGCTAGATATGGAGTCCCTAAGGCCATAATAAGTGACCAGGAACTCATTTTACCAATAAGTTGTTAAATAATGTTCTTAGAAAGCATGGTGTAACTCACAAGTTAGCTACACCTTATCATCCACAAACATCCTGACAAGTAGAAGTAAGCAATAGAGCGATAGAAAAGACCGTTAGGCCTAATCGTAAAGATTGGGAATCTAAACTCAAGGATGCTTTTGGGCATACCGAATCGCTTTTAAGACACCCATAGGAATGAGTCCATATAGAATGGTATATGGCAAAGCTTGCCATTTACCAGTTGAAATTGAGCATAAAGCCTATTGGGTCAATTAAAGAATTGAATTTAGATTTAACATTGGCGGAGAAGAAAGATTGTTTCAGCTTAAATGAGTTAGAAGAGCATAGGCTAAATTGATGAGAAAGAAGACATAAAGAAAAGACCAAAAAGTATCATGACATGGGATTAGCCAACAAAATGCTTCATCCAGAAAAGTATTATTTTTAACTCTAGGTTAAGGTTATTCCTGTGAAAGTTAAAATCTAAATGGTCCGGTCCTTTTAGAATTGTACGAATTTATCCTCATGGGGCTGTTGATATACAAAACCCCAAAAATAATGAAGTCTTTAAAGAATGGACACCGACTCAAGCCATATTTTGAGCCGATGTCACGAACGAACAATTGAGTTAATCCGCTTGGCCGACAATGAACCACCACGAGATTAGGCTTGCGCTTGGTCGAGCCAAAGACATTAAACAAAGGCGCTAAGTGGGAGGCAACTCAATGATGAATGTAATTTAGTTTTTATAGTTAGTTTAAATATGCTTTTCTCCGTTAAATTTAATTTTTGGATTTAATTTAATTAAATATGTAAAATTCAAGTTTGGGGAGAAAACATCTTAGTGTTGTATTTATATGTTACTAATAATTTTAGTTTAGAATTTTTGTTTAGTTTTTATATTCAGTATCCAAGACATAACGGAAGTTAACTAAGGGCTAAACCGCAAACCGTTGAAAAAGAAAGGAAACAAGAAGGAAGATCTCCGTCCACCTTGGGGACGCAGGTGTGAAGGACCTGCGACCAAGGTCCCCAAATGCGACTGCAAGGCCTGCATCCGGGCCATGGGAAATGCCAGAATCTCAACCGCTTTTGATCGCCACCTTGCGGACGCAGTGTGGCGTGTGCACTCGCGACCGCAAGGTCCCTCTTTATAACCGTGCCGGGTTCTTCCTCGAATTCAACGTAAATCTTTTCTCTCTCTCCAAAAGCAGCCAGCAAGCAAGCTTCAACCTTCTAAAATTCCGGCAGATCGCCTCAAGATCCCAATATACTCAAGATCTCTCTCTCCTCTTCAAAACTCTTCACCTCCCTCATCCATCCTTCCATCATTGCACTCCACAAGGTGAAGACCAAGAAGAAGAAGAAGAAAACTTCCATTGTTGCTGCATTTAAGATCAAGCTCCACCCGCCGCACTCACTCTATTCAGCCGCAATCAAGTAACACTAACACCCTTTTTAATTTCATACGTAAAATATTTGCATGCTAGGGTGCTAGATAGTTTTTAACGATAAAAAATTTTGCATGCTTTAGAATAAATTTAGAATTTTTAAACCACATTTTAATTGTTAAACTTTTAGTTTTTAAATTTTATTTCAAACAAAAATGTTAGACGAAATTCCTCGGCGCTCATCCTCCGCCCGCCAGAGGAAGAGCATAATTTTGACATCCCAGGTGTCTCACGAGGCATCGTAAAGGTACACGGTCCTCCAAGTCCTTGGTGCCCGAAAGGGATTCAAGGTCAAGACTTTGGTATCCGGCCCCAATAGCTCGTGTGTGGGGTTGTTAGATTTCTCCGCCGTAGTCCCTATTGTCTGAGAATTCTACGCCAACGCAACATTATATGGCGTGTTAGACACTGTTAATGTTAAAGAAGTTGATTTTTCCCCAAAGCATTAACACTCTCCAACTTTGCGTTGGTGCCATAACTATAGCACACCCAACCCCCGATCCCTCGCCGAGGTAGTAATGCCCATCGCCTCCTGGAGTGGTCCTATAACCGTGAACCCACCATTTGACCACGCACTCATGAGAGAGTCCTCCAAGACACGCCAAGCCCGTATAAATTTGTCGACGTCTCTCATGCCCTCAAGTCACCAAAACACGGTGAATCGAGAGGCGTCGACCTACACCATTATGACGGTCCATCTGATGTTGGCTGATCAACGGCCAAATCAAGACCCTTATTAGAGGTAGGACGAGTGCTCTGGCTCCCGCATTTGATTACCGATTTGTGTGGGGCGCGTGAGAATGCCCAAACACGCGAGAGAGGTCCTGGCCATTATGAGGGCCATTTGTTTGTTGAACATCACCGCCAGCCGAGAGTGAGGGTTCCCAAGAGGAGGAACCCGAAGAGGAGGAGGAGGACCCACTTTGAGATCTCAACAGATTGAGGAAGCCGTCCTCCAAAATGACATGGACGCAGCTGGCACAAATCGAATTTTTCTGCTGGGCCAACACCGACGTAATCTTCCAATCTATGGATTCCCTCCTCGCACGATCCCCCCGAAGCCGTCCCTCGCTCGTTTATATTTCACCACAGGTGAGTCGAGGCCCAAGTTTCGCCCTCTCTTTCGTTAGGTGGACCCTGCCATCTCTTTTATATTTTGTTCCCCATCAATCCTCTAATATGTTCCTCTATTTTTGAGGACAAAATAGAAATTAAGCTCGGGGGGATTTTAAATTTTAAGTCTTAGCAGTCCTAGCCTAACGAGGAATGGAGTTGGCTATGTCGTTAAAAGTGAAGAGTACTTTCTTTTCTGATGACCATTTAACTCTTTCACCCTATTTTTCTCAAGTTATTTTTTCATTTATGCCGACT
>JABEVN020001276.1:0-25649 GCA_013146195.2 Codonopsis lanceolata
CCTTTGGGGCGCACCGGTCCCTGCTTTGTGAAGAAGAAAGATGGGAGTTTGCATACGCATAGACTATCGAATTGAATAAGGTGACCATTAAGAATAAATACCCACTACCCCACATTGATGATCTTTTTTGACCAATTGCAAGTGGTCTATTGTCTATTCTAAGCTTGATTTGAGATGGGGTTACTACCAATTGAAGGTTAGAGAAGAAGACATTCCAAAGACTTTTTCGCACTAGATATGGGCACTTTGAATTTGTAGTGATGCCGTTGGGTGACGAATGCACCAAAGAAGTGTTTATGGACTTAATGAACCGTGTCTTTCATAGTTATCTTGATTGTTTCGTGGTAGTCTTCATTGATGACATCTTAGTGTATTCGAAATCTCTGAGGAGCATGAGAAACACTCGAGGACCTGTCTTGTCTATTCTTCGGGAGAAACAACTTTACGCGAAGTTTAGTAAATGTGCTTTTGGCTTGAGGAAGTATCTTTCGGGCATATCATTTCTAGCGCCGAGTAGCCGTTGATCCTTCTAAGGTTGAAGTGACGAATTGGAAGAGACCTAGTTCGCTTACCGAGGTTCTGAGTTTCTTGGGTTTAGCGGGTTATTACCTGAGATTTATTGAGAGGATTTTCTCGGATCGTGACTCCTATGACGAGATTGACGCAAAAGAATGTGCCATTTGTTTGGAGCGAGAAATGAGGCTAGTTTTCAAGAGCTTAAGAAGCGGCTGACGCCGGCACCTATTTTGGCTTTGCCTAGTGGAGGAGATAATTTTGTGATTTATAGCGATGCTTCTAAGGAAGGTTTGGGTTGTGTGCTGATGCGTAATGGTAGAGTTATCGCCTATGCTCGAGGAAGTTGTCTATTCATGAACGTAATTACCCGACACACGATTTGGAGTTGGCGCGACATTTTCGTTGCATAAATGGAAACACTACTTGTATGGGGCTAAGTTTGAGATTTCACCGACCACAAAAGTTTGAAGTATTTATTTTCTCAAAAGGAGTTGAACATGAGCAAAGAAGATGGATGGTATTAAATGTAGTAGCGGATGCCTTGGTAGGAAAGTTCACATGTCTTGTATGATGGTTAGAGAATGGAAGATGTTGAGGATTTGTGAGATTGGGGTCCTAGTGTTTATGATAAAGGTGTGATTTTCGCAATGTTCGTGCTACACCGCTTTGTTTGGGAAGATTAAAGAAGCGCAAGGGAATGATCCGAATTGAAGAAAATTATTGATTGGTTGGTTGAGAATGTATCACCCGATTTGTGATTAATAAATGAGGGTACTTTGACATTTCGAGGTAGAATTTGTGTTCCCGCTAATGATGAATTGAAGAGGTTGGTTCTTGATGAGGCTCATAAACCAGGTATACCATTCACCCTAGCAATTAAGATGTACTTAGACTTGAAAAGACAATTTTGGTGAAAGGCATAAGAGGAAATCATGAGTATGTGTCAAAGTGTTTCGACTTGTCACAGGTTAAGTTTCCAACATCAAAGGCCTCATGGATTTCTACAACCACTTGAGATTCCCCGAATGGAAATGGGAGTTCATTACTATGGATTTTGTGACAGGTTACAAGCAAGACGCGAGAGGATTTAATGCGCTGGGTTATAGCTGCATTGACTAAGTTCCGCACACTTTATTCGATAGCTATCACTTATTCATCTAGCTGGGCAAATTTTGTATATTCAGAGATCGTGAGACTTCATGGCACTGTAGTATTGTGTCCGATAGAGATCCGAGGTTCACATCTAGATTTTGGAAACGCCGCAGAAGCTCTGGGGACCAAATTAGACTTCAAGATGTTTTTCATCCACAAACGATGGTCACCGAGCGATTGATTCATTTTGGAGGATATGCTTCGAGCTTGTGCAGTGGATTTCAAGGGAAGCTGGGATTCTCATTTACCTTAGCCGAAGTTTATATAATAACAGCCTACCGCCGAGTATCAAGATGGCGCCTGTATGAAGCTTTGGATGGGCGTAAGTGTAGATCACCAATTTGTTGGGATGAAGTGGAGAGGCGAAACTGGGGTTCCGAAGTTAGGCAACAAATTTATTGGAGAGCGTGAAGTTGATTAGAGATCGCTTGCGCACGCCTCAAAGCTTCCACAAAGAGTTACGCGACAATCGATTTGACGGATCTTGAGTTCCAAGTGGGAGACTACGTGTTCTTGAATGTGACACCGAGGAGAGGTACGAAGAGATTCTCTAAGGCAAGAAAGGGAAGCTTACACCGAGATACATTGGCCCATTCGAGATTCTTGAGAAAGTTGGGTCCTTAGCGTATCGTATTGCATTGCAAGCACCTTCACTTTCGGAGACTCATAATGTATTCCATGTTTCCATGTTGCGAAAGTATTTGAAAGATGAGTCCCATGTACCGAGTATGAGGAGATAACATTGAACCTCGATATGTCTTATGTTGAAAAGCCCGAAGATTTTGGATACCAAAGAGCAAGTTTTACGTTTAACCAAGAGAATTCCCTTAGTTAAAGTTCTTTGGAGAAACCACAACATTGAAGAAGCGACTTGGGAAACGGAATTTGAGATGCGCGAGAAGCATCCACATTTGTTTGACGAACTTGGTAAGAATTTAGGGACTAAATTCCTAAAGGAGGGGAGAGTGTAACACCCCGTATTCTTGCATGTGCATTGTATGCTTGTCTTCTTGTTTTCTTGTTGATTGTGAGCATGTTTACCTAGTTTATAAATGTTTTAGAATCATTCATAAGTCGTTCATGAAGCCCTTAACATGTTTAGAATCGTGTGCTTGTTTGTTGAATCGCCGGTTCGATCGCTTTGATTTTGGCCTTAGCGATTCCCCTCGTTGCTCGATTGCTTCTATTTCGTCAGCATCGAAGTGTTCGTTGAGTTCTTGGCTTTGTATTCAGGTCATAACCATGTTGAAACAAACCTTTTCATGTCCAAGTTATCCTAGTTTGATTGGTGTTTGATTGGAGTTTGATTCGTTAATCATTCGTCGCGTGATTTGAGCCTTGTTCTACCTTGTTCCGGTTGTTGTTCGGGTGCGTTCCGACTTGTTTTGAGTTGGGTTAGACCCTAGAATGGTTGCCCATAAGTTTGGGACCATTTAGGACAAGTTTAGACCAAGTTTTGGAGGTTCAGAAGCCGAGGCGCCCGCCTGGCACCTTGTGAGGCGCCCGCCTCAAGTGCTGGGAGCAATTGCAAAATGATCGATTTGGGAGGCAGCCTCGAGGTTGAGGCGCTCAGAGGCCGAGGCGCCTGGAGAGGCTGAGGCGCCCGCCTCAACATCGGTATGCAATTACGGATTTTCCCTGCTTTTGGGTTTTGACGTGTTATACCTATCCTACCCTCATTAAACCCCTCTAAACCCTTCCTAACCACCCATACTTAACCCTAATCATGTCCTAACACTAGTTGGAAGTTAATTTAGGTTAGATTAGTGTTTGATTACCCCTAATCTCTACTAATTGCACTTGAGAAATGTCTTTTGTGCCCTTCTCACTTTGGAAGTATAAATACCCAAGCCCTTGGCAATTTTCAGTAAATCCTCTCATTTATTCACCTTCTTCTTACAAATTAGAGAGAGAGAGTTCAGCTTGAGTTTTGAGCCCTAGCTTCATCTTCTTCCTCCGATCTACGAAGATTCAACTGCTCGATTGCCGCCAAACTCGATTCTTGACGTACGCGACGATGTAGAACGACTTCACCGCTTAGATTTTGATTCTCTTGAGTTTCACTCAAGCTAGGTAAGTTACTCTTCTTTCTTTCTTTTAGTTCTCATTGACCCTAAGGAAACAAAGTTTATGATGATTGAGGTCAATGAGGACACATAATTGCTTCCTATGCCTTCCATTTGAATTTTAAAAGTATGAATTTGCTAGAGCATGTATAGGATGATTTCTTGCCTTTGGAAGTTTATATTACTCTTTCATCATGTCTAATTGAGGTCTTGAACATGTTAGAAACATGTATTATGTTTGTTGATGGAAGTGTTGTTATATGAGAGTGCCCTAAATTGAGCCTACATTATATGTTGTTATGTTGTATGTGTTCTATCCTATAAATTGAACTCTATGATGTATATGAATCACAATGAAATGCCTTGGGGAATTTACATCCTTGTTGAATTTAGAAATGACCTAGGTTGGGTTATGAAGCACATAGCTTCAATTTCTCCAAAATTGGGAATTTAGAGGAAAGACTCAACGGAGTCGACTCTAGGGAAGAATTGAACATGTTGAACTCTAATTTCAATCCCTACGAAGTTTGGACACCGTTTGATTGAGTTTACTCAAATATGAGCTTGGTTTAATTGTTTGCAACAAGTTGATATGTATGTTGGTTTTGAGCAATTAATTGCCTTCACATGATTTATGGTAGAGATTTATAACCTACTTTGTCGGATGAGTTCGCTTTGTCGAATTCGGTCCTTAATTGGTTTAAGTCAAGTAAATATCTACTTGTGCATCACATTGAGTCCACCGGCATTATTTGGTTTGTTTATTGTCGTGGTGGGACGATGCATCGCCTCACGAATTATGGGATTCGTGCTCGCTATGGATCGCCGCACCTGGGACTTCACACACACCTCCACTGTGGGCCGCAGTGGGGAAGTAGCCCCTTTGCCGTATCAATACGTGCCGCATTGGCTTGCTAATGAAATCGAGTAGGTTCTCGGTATGAGTCGATGAATTCACAAAACATCGATGGCACGAACCAAGAATGTAATGTATTATCAGCAGAGCTACTAAGCGGCCGTGACTATCATATCCTACTTGTATGATTTATTTTACGCACTTATGTGAACAATGTGCTAAGTGTCATATGATGATAATGTGCCATAATTGTGATAAATGTCATGCTATAACATGAACATGCATATTTTAGTAACTTACTAAGTCTTTCGACTTACCCTATTTGTTTGCTTTGTTTTCCTTAGATCAAAGCCGAGGAGACGTCCCACGCTAGACTCGCCATTCTCACGCTTGGTTGCTTGCGAGCTAGAGGTTGTTCTTTTGGGTTTAGTAGTTAGTCTTTTGTTTGGCAAGGACGTTGGGAAGCAAGTCATCTAGACTTGACTTTGGGTTTATTTGTTGTAGTAGACTTGATACCTAATATCTTTTGTATGCCGACTTATATGTCGTGCCTGTTTATATGTTGATGGTTCATCACGCTTCCGCTAAAGCTCGCTTGAAAGTATTATTGTTGTTGTTGTCTCCTGCATGTTGTGGCCGTTGAGGTTTTATAAGCATGTTTTAATTGTAGGAGTAGTTGTTGTTCCTACTGTAACGCCGATGACTTGTTTATTTTAAGTTGTTTTTCCGCCAAGTGTAGCCGAAGTTGTTATTCGTATGCAATGTTGCGCCACATGAATTTCAGAATCTACTTGCGCATGCTTGTGTTATTGATTATTTGGACGGCACGATTCGGGATCTCGCATTGGGGTCCGGGTCGGGTCGTCACAGTTTCTTTGAACATAGATCAACTCACTTGGTTGGAAGTGGGATTTCTATAAACAAGTAAGAGCTACAAACAGAATGTTTGTGTGTGTACTTGCAAAAACGTAGGGTTGTGAAACAAAAAGGAGATTTTATAATGTGTAATCTTGAGAAAACGTCACTCGTAATTTCAAAAAGTGAGGATAATTTGAAATGTGTTTGTTATAAATTGTTATATCTTGAAAATGGCTCCAAATCGTCTATCCCTACCCCTGTCATATTTTATTTTCCATTGAATCCTATTCGTACACCTTCCTTGTTATTTTAGTCGGCTTTCTTTTTAAAAAGATGTATGTAGGGTTGAGATTCAACGAGAAAGGAAATGTGATTGAAAGTTGAGATTTATGATTTGAAGCCCTTCATAACATACCATAGAAGGTCTTCATTGAGAGGATTCTGTTTTTTCTTCTGCTGTCCTTTTTGTGTTTGTAATTTTATATCAATTTTATTAATTTCACGAGAAAGATAAGACATCTCATAATTTGCCTTAAGATTACTAATTTGTTTGCATTAGGCAGTTAATAACCGAAGTATTGGTTTGATCTTGGTTCTCATCAATTTTGGTTGGTTCTGGACTGGACCAAAGTATTGGTTCTCATATATGTTGGGTTGGTTATGGTTTTGAATTTCTTAAAAAGGTGATAACCGGGCCGGTCTCATGACATTAAATTACAATCGGAAAATTTCTTCATATTTGTTTTCAACTACTAAGGTACAATTTTGATGATAGAATGACGACGATACCCTTAATTAACAACAAATACCCACGTCAATTTCAGTATCGCAAAGCAAAATTGGCGTGTCGTAATGGAATGCTGAAGTCACATTCAAATTAGGAATCGCAAACAAAATTTCGGCATCGAAATTCAAAAATTCGGCAATGCAATTCAAGTCTATCCAAAATTAGCATTTCAAAAATTCTTGAACAAATTCACAATGCGAAATTGAATTCTGCCAAAAATTGGGCATCGAAACAATGCAATTTTTTATTTAATATTTCATTCACTATTTTTATACAAAGCGCGGTGCATATATTTGATCATGCACCTTTTTTTATAAATAAATCATTTATATACCGCGATACAAAAAATAAATTGAACTCTGCCACTAAATTTGCACATAGTTGGGCATCGAAATGAGAAAATTTTGGCGTCGGAATGAATAAATTGAATTTTTCCATGAAATTCTCAAAATCGGCGCGTCGCAATGGAATACTGAAGTTCCACCCAAATTAGGCATCATAAATCAAAGGTCGTGCGTCGCAATGGGTTGAAGTATGTCCAAATTTATAATCAATTAAAGCGTATCCAAAATTTTGAATCTCAATATGACCAATTAAAGACTATCCAAATTGGGCGGCACAATTTAAACTTAGTGCATCGCAAAGTAGAATTCAAGCCTGTCTAAAATTAGCATTGCAAAAATTCTTGAACAAAATCACAATGCGAAACTTTCAAATCAATGCATTATCACTCATTTGATAATGATTTGTATATATTTATAGCATCAATGAGTATAATATTTTTTTATATTTAATTGTAATGAATTATGTATCGCGATATATAAATTGAACTCTGCCACCAAATTTTCACATAGTTGGGCATCTGAATAGAAAACTTTTGGCGTCGGAATGAATAAATTGAGCTCGAAATTCTCAAAATCAGCGCGTCGCAATAGAATACTGAAGTCCCACCCAAATTAGGCATCGTAAATCAACGGTCGTGCGTCGCACTGGATTGAAGTATGTCCAAATTTATAATCAATTAAATTATATCCAAATTTTCGAATCTCAATATAATCTTTAGGCATCGTAAGATCGTCTGGAAAGCAGAATTAAAGACTATCCAAATTGGGCAGCGCAATTTAAACTTATGGCATCGCAAAGCAGAATTCAATTATGTCTAAAATTAGCATTGCAAACAAAATCACAATGCGAAATTGAATTCTGCCAAAATTTGGTCATCGAAACGATGCATTATCACTCATTTGATAATGATTTATATACTGCGATACAAAAAATATACTTACAGCATCATATAGTTTTTTAAATTTAATTGCAATGAATTATGTACCGCGATATATAAATTGAACTCTGCCACTAAGTTTTCACCACATAAATTGAAGGATTGACAACTTTGCTTGTTCTAGAAACATTACAACCTATACATATCTATTACAATCAAAAATTTATATCAAAACTTTTAAAAACCAATACATATCAAGAAGAACATTAAAACCAATACATAGAATATTCAGCTCTGTATTTAGGAATTGGAGGTAACTTGTATCGAATATTCTTCTTTGTATATATTTTTATATTCAATCCAATCTTGTTGATCACAGTACGTGTCTATCAATCTCTTTGCTATTTGGCTTTTTCCTAATGAATGGTATCGCCATAGTTAAAGACCAAGAGGTGCGGATAACTGCACGACCTTATGCATATGTTGTACACTGGCTTACCATTGTGATAAATTAAACCTATTGATGCATGAGAGTGATAAGTTAGGGTTAGATTCATATATATGTTTCTGAGTGACAAACAGAAATTCATATGTTCTTGTTCTTAAGGGTATAGACTCAGATGAATTATTTAGAATGGAGACTGAATTATAATTTAACGACCTATACCAATCTTTCGTGAACGAACCCAAGATTAATTGATTGATACATTAAACAAAAGAGCATTAGAGTAGATACAAGTGAATCCATATTCCTAGATTCTTCTCCTCCATTAGATCTTCACAAATTGTGTTTGCTGCTTTAATAAACTATTAATTAGATTACCTTCTTTTAGTAGAATAATTTAGATATATAAAACAAAAACCCCCCTTAGTTTAATTGTTACATGTTTACTTGCTCTAGATACTTCTTGTCTCTATGGTTTGACCCTTGCTTTTCGTACACTATACTTGCTATTGATTCGTACACTTGTGAGGTAAATAAATAAGACATCACACCTCTTACACATTCCATCAATCGTCTATCAATATTGTTCATATATCTTGTAATCATTTCTTTCCAAATGTCAAAGTGATCTTCATCGAAAATAGGTACTTGATTAACATTGTTTGATTGAAAAGCTTTTGTAGTTTCCATTATCGAACTTTCAAGTTTTTAAACTTAGAAAATAATAATTTTCAAAGAGTCAAGCTCTCATACCAATTGTAAGTCCAGTTGGCAACAAATAAGGCTAGAGGGGGGGATAGCCTTATTTAAAACTTTGAGGATCGTTTTGAAAACTTCAAAAGTTGCAGCGAAAAATATAACTTTTGTCAAACAACTGATAAAGTGTCAGCTGGCTGATAGTTTTGAGCAACTGACACTGTCAGCTGGAAGAATAAAATTGGTCAGCTGGCTGACATAGTTTGATGTTTTGATAGAGATCACAAGTTATGAGGAAAGAATTTAAAGTCAATTTATATAAACAAGTAAGTAAACAACTTATGCATAATTAACTAGCTGACACTTAAGTAGATTAACACTGCTTAAGTGTTAGACCAGTTTGTAGGAGCTGATGAGTAAAACAAAACAATTGAAGTGGTTCACAGTATAAACTGTTACGTCCACTACCAAGTTGGCCAAACTTGGATTTTTGAAATGAACTAATATTATTAATAATATAGATGATCACTAATGGATCAGTGTACAATAAAGACCGGTGTTTATGGAGTATATATGATTGAAAAACAATCACACTCGTGGGACAATCAAAAGATTTCTTGAAAAATATGAAAGAAGTAAGGAATGTCTAAACAATGATTGTCAAAACAATGTACTAAAAAAGAATAGAAATCAAGGACTATCTAGCTAATGTTTTGCCGAGGCACTTTAAGGAGTTTTACTTGAGAGAGTATGAATGCTTCACTTGTCTCTAAACTGTTGCTTCCAAGGTCTTTATATAGAGTAACTTGTGATTCAATCCATTGGAGCCAAGTTTTTGAAATTGAAATCCAATCCAATCCAACCTGATGAGAGAATACTTTTGCAAGATCATAGGGATTTGTTCGTAGGATATAAGACATGAGATATTTTTCCTAGCACAAACAAGGAAGATATTAGAAATACCGTGTTTGAACATACGATATCTTACATGCTAAAGGTTTCATCAGATAGATTAAGACTTATTACAAAGTCTAAGTAAAAACAAATTTTGGATAAGTAATAAACTAGTTGATTTTAACTTAATAATTTTAAGTAAATCTAAGGTATATAAGTTTCTACAGGTCTCATGGTTCAATCTCGTGGTTCGGTGATCTCGTGATTCAATGATCTCGTGATTTAATCTCATGGTAAAAATTATATAATGAAAACTTTGGCCTTTAATTTATATAATCTTATCCAATATGAAGAAATATATAAATATACTAATTAATTATAATCAATGGTCAAATCTAATTACAATTCATTCATTAGTTTCATACAATATGGTTTGATTCGGCTGATTTCATTGGATGATTGTAAAGCTTAACAAATTCCTTATGTTTTAAAAGAATAGAGTAAAAACAAACAAAAAATTGTAATGATTATTTGATTCATATTAAGGAATTAATATACACAAAAGCAAATTGACTCTACTTATTTAATTTTGTTAATTTTTTCTTGAATATATATAAGTTAATGTTATAGGCCCGGCAGTGTAAATCTCCTGCATAAAATATTAGTGATAATAAAATCGTTTTTGTTTTATGATCAACGAGATTGAATCTCTGTCCTTAAGACAAAAACTGGAAACCGTGATTAGATTTGTACGGTGTGAACCCAGTGAGTCTCCCAGGATATTGATCTTACGAGATTGAAGCTTGGCAGATCTTCAGTGTTCAATCACCAGCGAATGCAAACTGTTGTTGTAATCTCTGTAGCAAGGGCAGAAGGGAGAGTATGGAAAAGAACATAATTTTTGTTGTCTGAAAAACTGGGTTTGAAGCAGTATTTAAGTGGCAGTTGGGGATGACGGTTGGGAGTGGTTGAGTGTCTGAAACACAACCGTAGGCGATTCTGATTTATGCAGCGATCGCTCGAGACATAAGCGTCTCTGGCGGCTGAACTTCTAAACCTGTTCAAAAGGTTCACGCTGAAAGGGTCACATGCCAAATGAACCAAGATAGCCGGTAGTGCCGACCAACCCGAGCCGCTACACCTAGGTAGGTCTTCCCTCCTACACAAAAGTGTAGTGGCCCAAGGGCCTGAAAGCAAAGCCTCAAAGCTCTACCTTATAAGGTAGAGCTTGTTTCATTTTGTTCCCAATGTGGGATTCCCACATTTCACATTACATGACTTAGCTTTATTCAAGCTATTGGAAACCAAGTTTCCAACAATCCCCCACATTGAATAAGATATCATGTAAGTTGATGACATTTTTGATAGTACAGAGATACAACTGAGAGTAGCTAGAGTGGAAGAGGTGGCTTTTGGCTTTGAACCTTTCCTTATGAGTTACTATCGGGAAGACTTGCTAATCAGTGACTGGTGTGTCTTGAACTGACTGGTGTTGGATGTCAACCAAGACAATAGTATTCACATAGCTGCCCTCAAACAACGTTTGATTCTACGTTTTGTTCATTTTGGCCCTGAACGCTTCAGGTTACGTGAATGTTGTTAGAAAATTTCGCCTCAAAATTTCCATAAGATCGGATCTTACATTCACATAGGTGATTTCTTATAAAGGGTGTATCACATCGGTCGGTACCCGCTTGATCAAATCAAGTCATAAGAATCATTAAAAGCGGTGCTTATCCTAAACCGTGACGTAACACTAGTGTTTTCACCATAGGAATGAGTAGGAGTGTGAGTCATTGTGTTAACGGTGAGATCAATTAGTTTGGTTGTCCCTTTGAACCTAGACCATGGGGTTGCCGATCAACTAGGTGGGGTTTTCCGCTAAAGGTTCTCTTTATTTCATAGGCTTGAGGCCCATTCCTTCGATGAACACATACTAACTCTCGGACAATCCTTTAGTTAATGGATCGGCTAGGTTGTCCTTAGATCGAATATAATCGATGGTGATCACGCCATTTGAGAGGAAGTAGTTGCTAACGGTATTGTGTCGCGCCTTATATGGCGGGACTTACCATTATACATGTTATTTTGTTCCAATTGCGGCTTGACTGTCGCAATGGATGCATATAGCTGGCACTTGTTGTGGCCATGCTGGAATATTTTCAAGGAAGTTACGTAACAATTCGGCTTCCTCACCGCTTTATCTAAGGCGATAAATTCGATTCCATAGTAGACCTTGCAATGCAAGTCTGCTTTGGAAGATTTCCATGCAATGGCACCGCCACCAAGAGTGAATACAAATCCACTTGTTGACTTGGAGTCGTTAGTATCGTAAATCCATTAGCGTCACTTGTATCCTTCAATAACCGGATACTTGGAGTAATGCAACCCGTAGTCCTTAGTGTATCGAAGATATCTAAGAGTCCTTACAATGGCTTTCCATTGATCGGGCCGGATTACTTGTAAACCGACTCAATCGGTTAACGTTGCGAGGTCGGGCGTGCCAGAAGATACATAAGACTTCCAATGATTCGAGAGTATTCAATTTGAGATACGCTCTCGTGTAGGTTCTTTTTGAGATGAAAGTTAGGGTCGATTGGAGTCTTAGCAATACTTGTATCACCGTTGCTAAATTTCTCTAGCAGTTTCTCAATATAATGAGATTGTGATAAAACGATCTCCTCGGATGTTCTAGATATTTCAATACCTAGGATGACATCAGCTAACCCTAAATCTTTCATGTCAAATCTGCTGGCCAATATCTTTTTGGTGTCTTTAATCATGTTATTATTGCTACCAATAATTAACATGTCATCAACGTAGAGACAGATAATGACGTAACCTTGTTGTGTATTCTTAGCGTATACACACTTGTCACATTCATTAGTCTTGAAGCCATTAGCAAGTATAACGTCATCAAAAGCGTTTATGCCATTGTTTTGGTGCTTGCTTTAGACCGTATAAAGATTTGACCGGTCGAGGACCTTAGTTTCATTGGAGCAATAAAGCCTTCCTTTCATATAAATTTCTTCTTCAAGTTCACCGTTGAGGAAAGCGGTCTTGACATCCATTTGATGTATCTCGAGACCGTGTAGTGCCGCGAAGCTAATTAGTAGGCGAATTGAAGTAATTTGAGTAACTGGAGCATAGGTGTCAAAATAATCAACCCTTGGCGACTAGCCGGGCCTTGTATTTATCAATGGACCCATCAGGTTTAAATTTTCGTTTGAAGACCCATTTACACCCTAGGGGTTTGCAACCTTTGGGAAGGTCGACGAGCTCCCAGGTGTGGTTTTGCATAATGGAAGATATTTCGCCGTTGACGACTTCCTTCCATTGTGGAGCCTCGGGAGTAGACATTTCTTCCTTAAACGTACGTGGTTCATTATCCACGAGAAACGTGGTCACAAAGTCTGGTCCAAAGGTCTTACTCGTGCGAGCTCGCTTGCTTCGACGAGGTTCATCAATGTCTTCATCTTGATGAATACCTTGATCAATGGCCATAGGGACTATTGAGAGTGTTATCTTGTTCGTCAATTGACCAAGGAAATGGCGTTTTCTTGAAGTATCAACTTTTAGAGGAAAGATAGCTTCAAAAAGCGTGGCATTTCTTGATTCCATAACGATATTCACCTCGATTTCGAATTATCAGATTTATGGACTAAGAACCGATGGCGCTATGGGTTGCATAACCAATAAAAGTACAATCCACGGTTTTGGAACCGATTTTAACCTTTTTAGGTGGTGGGACAGCTACTTTAGCTAGGCACCCCCACACTTTGAGGTATTTGTAGGATGGTTTTCGACCATGCCATAATTCATAGGGCGTTTTGTCCAATTTCTTGTGGGGAAGCTTGTTTAACAAGTAATTGGCAGTGAGCACCGCCTCCCCCCACATTTCGTCGGGTAGACCGGATTGAAGCAATAATGCGTTCATCATTTCCTTTAAGGTTCGATTTTTTCTTTCGGCAATCCCATTGGATTGTGGGCTATATTGGGGTGTAACTTTGTGAATAATCACGTGGTCAACACAGAAGTCTTTGAAGGGAAAAACATATTTGCCTCCTCGATCAGACTTAAGAATTTTTATATTCTTTGAAAGTTGATTCTCGACTTCGTTTTTGTAAAGTTTAAAAGCTTCGAAGGCTTCAACTTTACTATTTAAGAGATAGAGATGACAAAACCAGGTACAATCATCAATAAAGGTGATGAAGTATTTGTTTCCGCCATAAGATTCTATGGATTTTAAGTCACATAGATCACTATGAACCAAATCTAATGGTGTCGTGTCACGCTCGATTGTCTTAAACGACGTTCTTGTTTGCTTAGCTTCAACGCAAGTATGGCATTTGTTATTTTTATTAATGCGACTTGGAGGAATTAATTTCATTTTCATTAATCGTCTCATAGAGTCATAGTTAACATGACCTAATCGATAATGCCAAAGATTAAAATGCTCAAGCAAGTAAGAAGAAGATGGTGCTGTAGCACTTTTATTATCAACTTTGTTTGCGGTGTTAACTGTCATTACATTACACTTAAAAAGGCCCTCATCGAGGTAACCTTTACCAATAAAAAACCCACTCTTACTTAGGATAAACTTGTCCGACTCAAAAGCCAATTTAAACCCATGTTTAACCAAAAGAGAACCAGAGATCAATTTTTTACGAATGTCGGGAACATGAAGGACATTGGTTAGCACCAAATCCCGCCCACTCGTCATTTTCAGGGTCACTTGGTCTTTGCCTTCCACTCCTGAAGTAGATGAATTGCCCATGAAAAGCTTCTCCCCGGACGTCACCTTGTTGTAAGATGAGAACATCTTGGCATCGCCGCAGATATGACGTGTCGCGCCGGTGTCCACGAACCACTCGCGGCCCGTGCTAACCATGTTTGTCTCGGAGACGACACATATCATGCTGATCTCCTCATCAACCATGTTGGCTTCACGCTTGACCCGCTTCTTCCCGCGGCACTCAGCAGCTTTGTGGCCGACCTTGTCGCAGTTCAGACACTTGCCTTTGAACTTGTAGTTCTTGTCTTTGTTTGGGCTCTTCTACGAGGACCGCTTGTGCTTCTTGGAACTTTCGGCGTGCTTGCGCTTGTTGCCCCTCGGGTCTTGCTCAACGACGTTGGCCCGTCCACATGCGGTTGTTCCTTTTATCCGCCACCTTGTTTTGTTCAATCCGCAGCCTTAGGATCAAGTCTTCGAGAGACATATCTTTTCGCTTGTGCTTGAGGTAGTTTTTGAACTCCTTCCAACCGGGAGGTAGCTTTTCGATTACGCGCAAAGAACCCGGAAAGGCTCTGGGAGTTGCATACCCTCGGCTTCCATCTCATGCAACAATACACAAGGCTGCGAACCCGAGAGACAACAGGCTTAGTATCGACCATGGCAAAATCAAGAAAACGAGCAACCACAAATTTCTTATGACCGGCGTCCTCGATTTTGTACTTTTTCTCTAAGGACTCCCACAGTTCCTTAGCACTCTTAAATGGGCTATAAATTTTATACAAGGAATTATCAAGTCCATTTAGAATGTAATTGTGACATAAGAAATCTGAGTGCTTCCACGACTCAGTGGCAGCCATGTGGTCCTGTCCATCTCGTTAGGGCCTAGGACGGGGGCTGTTTCTTTCAAACATTTGGACAGATTCAAGGTGGTCAAGTAAAAGAGCATTTGCTGTTGCCATCTCTTGAATTACATTCCATTGAATTTTTCGTCGCTCGCCATGGTGAGCATGAATCGTGGCGGTAGGCGGGAGTTGCAACAACAATGGCCGTTCGACTACAACAACAATTTCCTTTGCTTTTTCGTAGTAGTCATTCTTTGCCTGATAAAGAGATAATCAAATCGCTTATAAGGCGTAATCGATTAATGGAATTTCGAGACGGATCAATGCAACCGAATTTACGTGCTTTATGCGGTTTTACAATTTGTATTAACAAAGCGTATTAAACACGTAAACAAAGAACAGAAATTGAAATAAACCGGTAATAAGTGAAGGACTTAATGCGAACAACTAATGCAATTAGCAAAGAAGCGATACGATATCTCCCAATCGATTATTTTATGCGAAATCTGTGAGCACAAAGATGCGGATGCAACGCTTTCAAAGCAGGTTATGTGCAGAAGTTTCTGTAATAAACAGGTTCTGTAAAACAGGTAAGTTCTGGAATCTGCAGAATCTGTAATCTGTAATCTAAAACAGATTGAAGCATGCAGAATCATAATGAGATCAACATAAGTAGTAGCAGAATCTGAAAGCACAAAACAGCATGCAGATTATGTAATATACAGATTATGTACAGTTTATATGCAATTCCAGGAGCAAACTTTTATCAGGTTGAAAGTGTCCAGAAACAGGTCTGCAGTTTTGGAGGCAAACTGAATCTGTTCAGACTAAAAACAGAAGCAAATTGTATGTGCTATCTGTACCATGAGCATTCTGAGAATACGTATCTAAAAGCAGGATGAAAACCGGAAGCGAGTATGAGGTTTAAACAGTAACCGAGAATGCGTATTGAATAAACAGATTGTGAAGTCGAATCTGAACAATTAGATGTATTACATTAAGCAGTTTATAACATACAGAATCAAATATGTGTTGTTAACAGAATATAGCAACAGGCAGAATCAGAGACTATTTACTGATGCTGGAAACGAAAACCAAGCCAAAAAACTTTTTGTCTTAAGATTGTTATAGGCCCGGCAGTGTAAATCTCCTGCAGAAAATATTAGTGATAATAAAATCGTTTTTGTTTTAAGATCAACGAGATTGAATCTCTGTCCTTAAGACAAAAACTGGAAACCGTGATTAGATGCATGCGGTGTGAACCCAAACAGTCTCCCAGGGATATTGATCTTACGTGATTGAAGCTTGGCAGATCTTCAGTGTTCAATCACCAGCGAATGCAAACTGTTGCTGTAATCTGTATAGCAAGGGCAGAAGGGAGAGTATGGAAAATAGCAGAATTTTTGTTGTCTGAAAAACTGGGTTTGAAGCAGTATTTAAGTGGCAGTTGGGGATGACGGTTGGGAGCGGTTGAGTGTCTGAAATAGACACAACCGTAGCATTGTTGTTATGCAAACAATCACTTCGCATAACGTCTCTGGCGGCTGAACTTCTGAACCTGTTCAAAAGGTTCACACGCCAAATGAACCGGTAGCAAAAAGATAGGTTCAGGCAGGCAAGCAAGCCGACCGGCCCACCAACCAGCCGGACGGGCAGCGGCGCGTGTTTGGACCTACACCTAGGTAGGTCTTCCCTCCTACACAAAAGTGTAGTGGCCCAAGGGCCTGAAAGCAAAGCCTCAAAACTCTACCTTATAAGGTAGAGCTTGTTTCATTTTGTTCCCAATGTGGGATTCCCACATTTCACATTACATGACTTAGCTTTATTCAAGCTATTGGAAACCAAGTTTCCAACAGTTAAAAGGTGCAAAAGAAGGTTAGATTTTGTTTTACATATATATTATGAAAAGATTCTGAAAAGGATATTCTGAAAAGATGCTTTTCAGCGACAAAATTTAGTGTCGGGAATTCGAAAATAGCGACACCATTCCATCTCTAAATATTTTTTTCTTGGCTTCCGCTGATAAATAATTTTTTTGTGACTTCAGTCGAAAATATAAATTTTTCGTTGCTTCCGTTAATATTTACGCAATTTCTATTAGTGAAAGTAAGCATTATATAAATTTTGTTATCTATTTTAAGTTGTTTAATTATTTAGTATGCATAATCTACTAACACAAAACCAATTCTAGGATTGTTGGCAGACTTTTTTTCTTCTTCATTGTTTATGTTTATAGGAGAATTTAGAATTTGCAAAAAAAAAAAAATTGACTATGTGAGAATAAACAGTAAGCATCCGTGTTTTATTTATGATATTTTATTTTTAAAATGTTTCTTTTTAATATTTGATATTAATTACCAATTAAAATCTCATTTGTCTTACTTTTAATTTATGATATTTTATGATATTTTACTTTTAATGTTTCTTATATTTTGATTATGGCTCCAAATCATCATTCCCTACTTCTGTCACACTTCCTGTCCCAAAATCTTAGTCGTACACATTCTTTGTTACTTTAGTCGGCTTTCTTTTCATAAAGATGTATGTAAGGCTGAGATCCAATGAGACAGGAAATGTGATAGATGGTGAGATAGATGATTTGAAACATTTGATAACATACCGTAGAAGGACTTGATTGAGAGGATTCTGTTTTCTCTTCTGCTGTTAAGACTGCCTTTTTGTGTTGGTAATTTTATATGCATTTCTTGATTTTATAGTTAAAGGCAACTTTAAGGTTGTTTCATTGTGACATGGGTTTGTGGGTTCAAAGTTTGAATTACGGAACAGTCTCTGGTAGCAATGGTAAGACTACTACATTGAGACTCTGCATTGGCAGCTCTCGCACTATGCCCTCCTTTTTTCTACTTGAATAGTCATATTGTGAATACTTTGTTGTTATTGCACCCAACTTAATTTGTTTAGCCAACTGCCAACCCTAATAATTTGGGTTAGTTATGTATCGACTTAATAGAGAAGGGCTTGAGTTCACCTTTGTAGGAAGTGATAGCTTACATTGTAATCTCCTCCTACACTGTGGTCTTAGTTTGTATTGCCGTGGTCCTTTTGTTTGGCCATTTACCAACAGGAAACTTAGTTGCCAATATTTTGCTAATAAACTTACTATTTCCCTAAGCTGTTTAGAAAATAGAAAGGGTCTTCATAGAGCTACATATCGATTGAAGGTTAGTGAACCAAGAGGCAAGGATATTACTCGGTTCACTTGCAAGTTTAATAATGCTGGTGCATCTCTTGTAAGTGTCCCTAGGTATTTTGTCAGATTTAATATACTTTGTGAGGTGTATTTGTTTTCCATTTTTCATCTTTGCATATAGTTGTACTCCATCTAACCTTTCAAGCATTTGTCATTATTACACACACCTAATAACTGTATGATCTTGACAAATTTCTTTAGGTTATGTTTCCTTCTTCAAACACTATCCTCGACTCCCTTTTTGGTTATGGCCTCGGCAACATTGGTTATAGGCTTTTAAGAATCATAATTTTGTGCTGTTGAAGGTGATCCATGTACGTCTAGTAATTATCAAAGATGAGGATGCTCCAGGACCACTTCTCTGTTTCTCCACACCCTGGTGCTTGCTTGTTCTGCATCTAAATGTAAGGTTCTTTTTCTTTTAAAGTTTCTTAAAGTTTTTCCCTAAAGAAATTTTGAACAAATGTATATGTTGAAAGTCTCTTTTCTTTTTTCATGCCCCCTCCCCCTCCTTTGGGAATATAGAGTAGGAAGGAGGCTTTATGTTGTCTTGGTTGTTAGAGAAAAGAGGAAGTCCATTGTTGTAAATTGCCAGTTTACTTGGGTAAATGACTATGGCGATAACTTGGTGTTTCTTTGAATTTGATTTAACCTAGGTGGTAGCTTGTATGCTCCATTCAGTTATTTGTTCTTGATTTACAGCTGCACGTTATAAAATCTCCTTTTTGTTTGATGAATTAATGTTTTTTGTATTTTTTAATTTCTTATATTATTAATATTTTTGAAATTTTTTGAAGTCGACTAGTTACGGGTAGTTGATGTTTCTGATGAAGGCGACACATTGGGTACTTAATTTGGAGAGGATAACAGTATAGATAATTGGTAGGTTACTAGCTACGTTTGTGGATAGTTTTGACATTCCAAAGAAGTGTAAGTGGGCTTTAGAAACACTTCTCTAGATTTATAATTGTAATAGACAAGAATAAGAATAAACAAAATCTGGTAGCTAGTTGGTAGTGTCAATGGTTATTGTCCGTAACAATGTGATTTGTGAACTATGAATGAGCCTTCGTGCTTACGGCTTATTAAGCCGAAGCATGTGCAAATTTTGACTTAAAAGCGTAGGGCGACCCATATACCCACAAGGCGCCACGGCTAATGAAAAGAAAAGGAATATGTCCATGATTGTCATACAGATGCAAAATTCCATTGTCAATATAAAATCTACAACTGAAACGAGTAAAGATAACAGGAACAATTTACATATGTAAGTAATTAAAGCAAAACTGATCCGCTACTTCCGCTATCATCTGATAACTCTAGTTGTATTTTTTTGTTGAGATAGGTGTACACACGATGGAATGCGCTTGAAATTTCATGTCAAGACAGCAGATATATCTACGTCTTGGAGACATCTTTCAGAGTATAGTTAAGCAGTTTCAAACTCACCCGTTGGACACTTGGTGATAAATTGTTCCAACTAACACTTATTTGTTGAAAAGCGCCCATATGATTGGGATGGATAAAATAAGTGTGTCGGTTCGGAAGGTATGGACTATAACAGAGGGAACCACTGTAGTCATCTTGTAATGAAGGGAAAAAAGTTTAGCGTTTGGTAGGCGGACTAAAGGCGTATTTGCTTTGTAGTTGCAAGGTGATCACTTGGTATGATCTGCAATCCTATGTTGTTGGGCTTGCAGTTGCACTTCTCTTTTGAAAACCTATGTAGGGGTTGTTGCTATTATAAGTGATCGGGAAAAAGAGTAGCCCATATTGGTTTGGAAGGTTCAATTTTGTCAATTTAGATGCATTTCAGTTTTATTGTCAGTCTCAGTAGCTGAAGAACTTTAGGAACAAAGCGTTCACTATTCTATTTTCGACTTGGCTCCCATAGTGCTTCCAATTCCAAGCCCATTCGGGTACCATCTTCTATCGTTTTACTCGTGTTTCGATTGTCTTGAAAGATTGAAAAATTCATGAACCTCATTTGCAGATCCAAGAAAAAGAATCAGTTCAACAAGGTCTCTAAAGCGGAAGCATCGAGAACATGGCATGTGTACTAGTTGACTTTTTAGAATGAACATTTCAAGATTATCAAAGGCATGGCACGTGTTCGGTTTATGCGAGATCCATAAAAGTCGAAAAATGTTTACCCAAGTCCCTCCTCAAGCTGTTGAAACATGAGTTTGCCTTGAGGAAAGGTAAGGATTAAAGAAAGAGGCGAGAATGAAGAAAATGAAGGATCTTATAGATGATTACGCAAGCTCTTGAAACAAGATTTAAACAAAATTTGTTTCGACTTGCAAAACAAAGCGGCAGAGTTTTTACCCTTACGACATCCGACTTATTTCTCTTATTAATACCCTCGAAATGCCTAAAAACATATCGAACTTGCGTATCGACTACTTTCTCGAGCTCGCAGATTTGACAACTTCTCGAGCCGGTATTGGCCATCATTGTTCTTATAATTCAGTTTCTTTTTCTCAAAAGTTAGGAACAAAGTAGTTATTAGAAACATATCTGAATTTCAAAGAAACATAAACATCTCATTAACAAAACAAAACCGAACCCAAATTTACAAATTCTGGAACACAAATTATGTATAAAAACAACATTACAAACAAAAGACTAAAGTAAATCTATGTGATCAAAGCCTTGGCTTTGAGATGGGACATTCATTCTTCGAAGCGACCACTCTTTTATGCAATTTGCATGATAACGATGTCCACATTGAAGAGTCCCAATTGTCTCTTTAACCTTGTACTCATCATGGCATACGGCACATATTTCACCACCTTCTTCTTTATCCTTACTAGCAACATCGACGACCCGGCTTGTTTTCAAATTCTTGAAGATCGTTTCCTTCGATAAACACACATTAACTCAGCCCATTCGTTCTTGTAGGTCAAGCAAATCTTGGTAGTCATCGGTGCTTTCAGCAGCCTCGAAGATTATGGCCACTCCATCAACAAATCTAACCCGATCATCATATGCCGGCCTTAGAGGGGGATGAACAACAATGTATGGCTGCATCGGATAGAACATTGGACTGTAAGCGTGTGATTGTTGGGCCACTTGAGGGTACACTGCAGGCGTTAGAGGGGGACCAACGTTGTATTGCTGCATCGGATAGGACATAGGAGTAGCGTATGATTGTTGGCGACTTGAGGGTAGTGGAGGGGACAACGTTGTATTGCTTTACATCGGATAGGACATAGGAGTAGCGGCCTATGATTGTTGGGGCCGGTTGAGGGTAATAGGGCATGTAAAGTCGGTTGCACTTGTGCCGGAGGCCGAGTAGCTAGATATCGATTAATGTTGCGGGGGAAAGATGTGAGTCATAGTTTATGTAGTCGACTAATTCCAAATAAGCTTCACGAGACATGGAAGAAGGATCGAATCTTGGCGAGAATACGGCTGATGAGCATGACTTAACTCGTCACTCCATCTTATTCTTGGCAACTGAGAATCATTGGTTGCGTCCATGATGTGTCTTGAATTTGAAAATCAGCACAGACAGAGAGAGCGATGAATTGAAGAAGATGATTATAGAGAACAAAGGAATTCGATTATGGAGAATATGAGGAGAAGGGTATATATATATATATATATATATATATATGTTAAATTTGGTTTGCCGAATACAAATAGAAAAAGGATTAGTAAATAGTTCCTTCGCGGAAAAGATTACTAACTAACCGTTAGAAGATAAAAGATTTGGAAATAATTGATAACCGTTGGAAATAATTAATAGATGCTTAAGTCAATGGAAAGAAATTTATCATTAAAAATACTTAATGATTTGTTGCATATAATTGTGATGTTTCATTTGATATATATATATACTAGTACTCTTGCCCGTGTCGATGGCACGGGGCCTCTTTGCCTGGAACAGTGGGATTACTTAAAAATTTGTATATGAAATTGCGGCCGGACAAAACGGGCCGACAAAAATATACTGTGGAAATGAACTACTAAAAATGTGGTACCCCGCTCCTTGGTTAGCTCGGTTTGCGTGCCATACTTGCACTTCTTCCTTTGTTGACTGTATGTTTGGTTTGCGATAGGATCTAGATGTGTATGAGAGACCACATTAAGACCAAAACACTATTAAGAGATGTCATATAGTTGTTGACTTGCTAAAGTCACAAGTCGTGACTCGACGATAGTCGGAATGCGACGCGATTGAGAGTTTACTTGCATTTTGTGTTCGTGACCTAGGTTTGGTCCTAGACCCTTATAAGATGGCTTATTAACATGTTTAGATGTATTAGACTTCAAGTTGGAGGTGTTCCTTAAGTCTATCGATGATTTGGAAGCTTTGGAGATAGTGCTCGTCTCTATCGCGTAGTTCGGGAATCGAGTCGCGTAATCGTCTCTCCTTTGGGACTCTTATTTCCCTAGTTGTTGTTCAACTTCCTAGAAGTATTTAATCTTCTTCATTATCCCTTAAACTTGCCTTAAAAGTCCCCTTTCATTGCTCGTTCAATTGCTAGTTCATTCGTCGTTTCGGTTGCACGTTGTTGCACCTCTTCCCGGTTTCGCTCCGAGTTGTTTCGGGAGTTGTTCGGGTGTGTTTCCGACTTGTTTTGAGTTGGGTTAGACCTTAGAATGGTTTCCCATGAGTTTGGGACCATTTAGGACATGTTTAGACCAAGTTCAAGGGGCTGGACCATGCGCCGCATCGAATTCGATCAACCAGCTCGCGGGACAATGCTGAGAGCATTGCAAAATGAACATAAGCAGTTCCAGAAGTCCAGGCGCCGCTGGCCTCATGTGAGGCGCCTCAAGATGCAGGCCACCTACGGAATTTTCCCTTTTTTTCGTTGTCACTTTTGCTCCTAAACTCCTATCCAAAACCTTTTCTAAACCTCACTTAAACCTCCCTAACCCTCCTTACTTATACCCTAACATCTCTAACAAGTTTTAAGAGTGGATTAAGGGTGCTTTAGTGATTAATTAAGCTACCAAAAATCAGATTTTAAGTGACCACAATGTGGTGACACTTGTCCCACTTTCAGCTTTAACCCTTTTAAGCCATCGATGTTTTGACTCTCATTTCTCACCCTCCTCTCCAAAAACGGGAATGGCTTCTCTCCTAGTTCCTCCATGAGTTCTTGAGGGTCCTTCTTGACCTTCCATGGTTCCTCTTCTTCATTGCTCAAGCCCTAGCCATAGAATCGAAGAGCTCGACGTGTAGATTACTTCCAACCGATTACTTTCTTGCTTTTCTTTCTTGATTGGGGTTTGAAGGTAAGTTACTTCTTCTCTCTTTGATTTTGTACTCATTGATCCTAAGGAAAACAAACTCTATGCTATTTGGAGTCAATGAGTACACATACTGCTTTGTGTGATTTTAACTTGTAATTTGAGCATGTGAACTTGTTAAGAGCATATGTGGATGACTTCTATGATTGTTGAAGTATATTGTTACTCTTCATCTTGTGTTTCTAGGATTGTGAGCATGCTAGAAATCATGTTTACATTTCATTTGGGTTTATTATGAAAGTATGCCTAAGTTTGGGGCTTTGGATATGTGAACTCACTAAACATTATGAGTATGATCATTTAATTGAAATTAAGTGATTTATGAAATGGGTTATGATTTATGTTGGGTTTTGTTATGAATTTTAGGGCTTGAAATCAACCCGAATTATTGGAAAATTATTGTTAATTGAAGTGGGTGTTAATGTTGAGATTGATGAAGGGGTGTAAATAATGAAACTTAGTATTTAGACTCAACGAGTCGAAATAAATTCAATAATGTGTTAATGAACTCGGGTTGGAATCTCGACATTTGGGTTTCGGTTGACTATGATTATAATGAGTTCTTGGGTTGTTAGGCTTGGGAATCAAGCTTAGAATGAATTTTGAGATTTTGTAGTATATATGAATGAAATGTTTAATTGTGGGTTTATGAAACACATAAAGAATGAAATGTAAGGTAAGACTCAGCGGAGTAGTTGTAAGATCAATAATATAATAATGAGCTTTGGGTTGAAACCCACGATGTTCGGTCTTGCTTAGTTATGTTTGTGCGTACCAGGTATCTTATTCGGTGTCCAATCGAGACACTCATGTTATAGAGACCTATTGGGAGTATGTTTAGAGCGTGCTCGTTGGAGCCTGAGGTATTAGAGATCAACATGATCTCGTATGCCTTTAAGAAATGATCATTTGAGCGAGTTTTCCTTTAGGGGATTTGGTCGCGTGCACATGAATGCACTTGCGAGGGAGTGACTATGGGGTAGTCTTGATGTTCTTGAGTATAGCATTGAGGAAGTCGGTTATATCTGACGGTTGGGACTATTGTTGAGTCGGTATGCTTTTATGTATAGACTAAATGCTAAGTCTTGATTGTGGTTGTTCTTAGACTAAATAATAGTCTTTGATTTAATCTTGAGTAGAGGACTATAGTAGACCTCACTTTGATTTATTGAGCTATAAGCTATTCTTGAATTGGTGATGACTTGAGGATTATGAATACCTCAATATGTGGTTCTTGAACTAAACTTACAAGTTAGTTGAACATGTTAAGTGTATGCATTTATGTGCATTGTTTATTGGGTTTTGTAGAGCATTATGACCTACTTGATTTGATGAGTCCTTTTGTGATGGACTTGGTCCTTATTAGTTTATCCAAGTAAATATCTACTTGAGCATCTTGATTTGAGTCAATTTGGCGTCTTGGTCGTTTTGTCGGCAATGGGGCGATTAAGCCTTTGGAAACATTCATGCTCGTCGCGCATGGTACCCTTTCTCACTATATGGCCAATAGTGGGATGTGGTCTCGTATTAGCGCCACCTAGCTGATATTGAGCTCCCATTTCTCATCCAGGGTTGGATGAATGTAGCAGTACTACATTAAGAAAAGCGATGAGTTGTGATCATTTGAGGATTGAAACCAGTTATGATCATTTGAGGTTGGACCCATGGTTTTAAATATTGAGGCTAGGCCGGTTACAGTTATACGTGTTTACGTATGAGCATTTATGTGAAAGACAATATGCTATGGCTTATGTGAGTTTATGTGCTTTGATAACTAAGTACATGTTTTATTGTTGGTATCTAGTATGATACCATGATTTTTTATATATCTTTGTGCATTATGCCATGCCATGCCATGCTATGCCATACTATTGCATTTAGTAACTTCTTGGGTCATTATGACTCATTTCGTGTGTTTGTTTTCCTTAGTTTGTGCGGTGAGCTCGTTAGTGCGGCGTTGCGGCCTATCAGTGCGTGTTTGATAACGGGTAGTCTTAGGGCGATAGCTTGGAGTTATGTGTGTGTTATTATGTATTTGTGAGACACGAATGTAAAGTTATGTAGACTTTACTTGGGTAGATTATATTAGTATTTTGTTATC